>KV020720.1:33666-56481 GCA_001598015.1 Dorcoceras hygrometricum | reverse complement strand
GAAAGAAGAAACCACGACACAATCCTCAGTCGGGTAGAATCTCCAACCAGTAGTATTAAGATGCTCCTGATCCTTAGAGATATACAACGAAGCAAGCATCTCACTAGCCTTCCTGCTCAAAGCATCGGCCACTACGTTCAATTTCCGAGGCTGATACTTAATCTCGCAATCAAAGTCCTTTAGCAGCTCCATCCAACGACGCTGTCTCATATTCAAGTCAGGCTACGAAAACAGATACTGCAAACTTTTGTGGTCCGAGTACACCACAAATTGTTCGCCATATAGGTAATGACGCCAGATCTTCAAAACAAAGACCATGGCTGCTAGCTCCAAATCATGGACCGGATAACGAGTCTAATGCAGTTTCAACTGCCGCGAGGCATACGCAATTACTCGACCATTCTGCATCAAAACACAGCCCAATTCATTGAGCGAAGCATCAGAACAAACAACAAAACCACCTGATCCAGACGGTAGAGCCAACACAGGTGCAATAGTCAGTTTCTCCTTGAGCAATTGAAACGCATTCTCGCATTGCTCAGTCCACACAAACCTCTTGTCCTTCTGAGTCAATTGAGTCATCGGCTTTGCTATATTAGAAAATCCCTCAATGAAACAACGGTAATGGCCAGCCAGACCCAACAAACTGCGAATCTCCGACACATTCCTGGGACGCTCCCAGTTCAAAACAGCATCAACCTTACAAGGATCCACAGAAATCCCCTCGGCTGAAATAACATGACCTAGAAACACGATGCGATCCAGCAAAAACTCGCACTTGGAGAATTTAGCGTAAAACTGCTGGTCTCTCAACGTCTAAAGGACAATTCTTAGGTGCTCCTTATGATCCAAAGGAGTCTTAGAATATACCAAGATTTCGTCAATGAACACTATCACGAACTGATCAATGAACTCTATGAAGATCCGGTTCATCAGATCCATAAATACTGCAGGCACGTTGGTCAACCCAAACGGCATAACCAAGAACTCAAAGTGTCCGTACCTCTTATGAAAAGCAGTCTTTGCGACATCTTGATCTCTTACCCCCAGCTGGTGGTACCCTGAACGCAATTCAATCTTCGAATACACCGCAGAACCTTGCAGCTGATCAAACAGATCATCGATCCTGGGTAAAGGGTACTTGTTCTTAAAATTCGCTTTGTTCAACTGGCGGCAATCAATGCACATCCGCATTGAGCCATCCTTCTTCTTCACAAACAAAATGGGCGCTCCCCACGGCGACATGCTAGGTCAGATGAAACCTTTCTCCAGCAAATCATCCAACTGCACCATGAGTTCTCTCAACTTCGCAGGCGCCAAAATTTACGGGGCATGGGAAATCGGAGCTGTGCCAGGCACCATCTCAATGCTGAAGTCAATCTCCCTCCTCGGAGGAAAACCAGGAATCTCCTCCGGAAACACATCGGGAAAATGTCGCACCACGATAACGTCACTGAGCTGCACACGAGAAGAAGAAGATGCATCCAATGCGTAGATCATAAAACCAGCATTCCCTAAGGACAACAAACTGAACATCTCCATCGCTGAAACTAACGGGATCTTCGATCGAGAATCCTGGCCGTAGAAGTCCCACTTCTCGCCAGGCAAAGGCCTAAACGAACAATCCCATGGAACAATCCACGGAGGCCCCTCCGGAAACACATCGGGAAAATGTCGCACCACGATAACGTCACTGAGCTGCACACGAGAAGAAGAAGATGCATCCAATGCGTAGATCATAAAACCAGCATTCCCTAAGGACAACAAACTGAACATCTCCATCGCTGAAACTAACGGGATCTTCGATCGAGAATCCTGGCCGTAGAAGTCCCACTTCTCGCCAGGCAAAGGCCTAAAACGAACAATCCCATGGAAACAATCCACGGAGGCCCTATAGTTGGAAAACACGTCCATCCCAACAATACAATCGAAATCCCACAACATCAGATGGATAAAATTAGCCACCAACACATTCTCTCCAAATCTCAAAACGCCATTTAACAAAACCTCCTGGGAAAATGGGCTCACATCGCCAGGGGTAGAAAAGGAAACAACATCGTGCAAAGGGATGAGATGCAAACCATGCTCGATAGCAAAAGCATCAGAGATAAAAGAATGCGATGCACCGGTGTCAAACAACACACGTGCAGGAAAATCGAAAACAAGACAAGTACCTGCGATCACCCTGCTCGGTGTCTCCTCCGCCTGCTCCCTAGTCATGACGTTGGCCTGAACGACTGAGACGACTGTCCGAATCGCGATGGACCAGGCTGCTGGAACGGCCTGAACTGAGTCTCACCAATCTTGGGCTGCTGAAACTGAGGGGAATGACCCCTAGACTGACCTCCACGACCCTGAGACGGGGTTGCGGCTAGCTGCGATCCAACTGACGGACACACCCTAGCAAAATGCCCATACTGACCGCAAAGATTGCAGGATCCCTGCACACCGACACACTGGGTAGAAGGATGCTTGCCACCACAATAACCATAGAACTCAGCCCGAGAACCACTGCTACTCGAGCTACCTGAACCAAAATAGCCCGAACCAGACTTATTCTTGAACTGTTGACCGCTCGGAACCTCTGACGGCCAGACTACTGTGCCACCTGCGGCTGCTGCTGCTGCTAGGGTTGATGGGCTGACTTCGAAGACTGCGTTCCTTGACCAGCAGGACGACCTCCCTGCGCCACCTGCTGCCTACGAGCACGACGACTCCTCAAACCCTCCTCAATATCGATAGCACTATCCACTGCTTCCGCATAAGTCTTGGGTTTGCTTGTCAGCACCATCTGATACAGTTCCTCATTTAAACCCTCTAAAAATCTGGTCCTCTTGGACCTCTCCCGGCCAGAAACATGAGGGACGTACGCCAACAAAGAAGAAAACTTGCAAGCATACTCACGAACAGACATCGAGCCCTGCTCCAGATGATCAAACTCCCGCTCACGGGCATACACATAAGACTCAGGAACATACTCATACCTAAAAGTCTCGCAAAAGCTGTCCCAAGTAATCTCAACTCTGGTCTCCAAAAAAGTACTAGAAAGCACATTGCCACCAGTGCTCTGCACCCTTCCTAAGCTGGAGGGTCACCAAACTCAAACGAAGCTCGTCGTCATACTGGACACGATCGAAAAGACCAGTGATGTTCTGAAGCCAAGAATCTGCATCCTCGCTTGACTCGTCGCCATTGAAAACTTGAGGATTTCTTATACGATGAGAGTACAGCTTCATTAAATGCATTGCCCTTTTTGGTAAGTCTGCACCGTCTTCAGTATGTGTCATATCCCTGCATATCTGGTTTTAGCTTCAAGTAGTCCCAACGACTACATATCATGGTAGAGATGTCACCTAATTTGTTTCAGACTGTACTTGACTTCAGACATTCCGAAATTCAATTTGTTTATGTCGTTCTGTACTCAGCTGGTTTTATTGTCTTGTGCCAAGCTGGTTTACCCATTCCGGTTTCTGAAACTGAGCTGATCCCTGTAGTGTCTTAATCATTCAGCTGGTACAATATTCTGAGCTGGTTTCTGCACTTTCCACCGTCCAGCTGGTCTATACTAAGGTTCTGGGCTGGTTTGACTTTCGACCAGAATACTCAAGGCTGATTTTCCCTCAACCAGCTTAATTTAACCCCGATCTGGTTTCTTTGTTCAACATGGTAAGTCTCGTCCTGATCTTGTCTCTTTGGTTTTAATGATCTCTTTTATGAATTCCATATCTTGTTCATTTTTCATCACCAAAACTTCTGAAATTCATCCTAACAACTTAGACCAGTTCATCATCGTTTTTATCAACGACATCTTGGCCTACTCGAGGAGCTTAGAGGAGCATAGACAACACTTGCACACCGCACTGAAGACTTTGAGAGAGCACAGAATGTATTCCAAGTTCAGAAAGTTCGAGTTTTGTCTTGAGGAGGTGGCGTTTTTAGGGCATATCGTTTCTAGAGATGGGATTTCAGTCGACCCATCGAAGGTGGAGGTAGTTTAGAACTGGGTGATTCCAAAGAATGCAACGGAGATTTGCAGTTTCTTGGATTTATTAGGATACTATCGTAAGTTCATAAAGGTCTTATCTTTGATTTCAGTGCCCTTGAAAGCCCTGACCAAGAAGAATGCGAAATATGTGTGGAGTCCTGAGTGCCAGAGGAGCTTCAATCAGTTGAAGGAGGCACTCAGTTCAGCGCCAGTCTTAGCGATGCCAGTGGATCATGAGGAGTTTGTGGTGTATACAGATGTTTCCCTTAGATGTTTAGGTGCGGTTCTGATGCAGGGTGGCAAGTTTATTGCGTATGCGTCGAGACATTTGAAGAGTTTTGAGAAGAATTATCCGACGTATGATCTGGAGCTTGCAGCAGTAGTGTTCACGTTGATATTTGGATACACTATTTGTACGGTGAGAAGTGTCAGATTTTCACCAACCATAGGAGCCTCAAGTACTTCTTCACACCGAAGGAGCTGAATATGAGGCAGCGCAGATGGATGGAGTTGGTAAAGGATTATAATGTGACATTATCTACCATTTCGCCAATGTAGTAGCAAATGCTTTGAGCTGGAAGACTTCAGTGGTGGCATGCTTATCAGTCGAGAGGCCAGACACAAAGATTTGGATTGGAGTTATAGTCGAGGGGCTGTGCGTCGAGTTTAGCAACGCTCACAGTTAAGTTGACTCTTCGTGATCGGATTAGAGACGGGCAGGCCACTGACGAGCAGTTACAACAGTCGAGATAGTGAGATGAGGCTAGAGGCTGAGGTCTGTATACAGTTGAGGATGGTATCACACGTTTCAAAGGTCGCATGTCGGTAGCGAGTACTGGGCAGTTGAGAGCTGAGATTTTAGCAGAGGCTCATGCATCGATGTACTCCATCCACCTAGGGAGTACAAATATGTACAGAGATTTGTAGACTCTTTATTGGTGGCTGGGGATGAATAAGGACATCGGATGACTTGTATCCGAGTGCTTGACCTGTCAGCAGGTCAATAAAGAGCATCAGCGATCGGTAAGGTTGCTACAGCAGCTCCCTATTCCTGAGTGAAAGTGGGAGAACATTATGATGGACTTTTTGGTTGGATTACCCAAGAGTCCTAAAGGTTACACAGTGATTTGAGTGATTGTGGATCGACTCACCAAGTCCCCGCATTTCCTACCGGTGAAGACCACTTTCACCTTGAATCAGCATGCATAGCTACATAGTAGAGAGATTGTTAGACTGCACGGCATACCAGTCTACATAGTGTCAGATCGGGAGACCAGGTTTACGTCTGCATTTTGAAAGAGCTTAGACGCCGTGTTGGGGACTAAGTTGTCATTCAGTACAGCTTTTCACCCGAAGAAATATGGCTAGTCGGAGAGAGTCATTCAGATTTTAGAGGATTTGCTGAGAGCATGTGTGATAGATTTTCAGGGTACGTGGGATTCTAGATGGCCTTTGGTAGAGTTCACGTACAATAACAGCTTTCACACATCGATTGGGATGGCTCCTTATGAGGCTCTGTATGGGAGAAAACGTAGGTCTCCCGTGCACTGGGACGAGGTTGGTGGGAGAGTATTGACTAGCCCAGAGCTGGTGCAGCAAACACGAAATGTTGTGACGAGGATACGAGATCGGATCAGGACAGCCTAGAGTCATCAGAGAGTAATGCCGATCGTAGACGATGAGACATGGAGTTGACCGTAGGGGATCACGTATTCGTGAGGATATCGCCATGAAGGGTGTGATGCGTTTTGTCCAGAGAGAAAAGCTCAGTCCGAGATTCATTGGGCCATTCAAGATTTTGGAGAGGGTTGGTACATTGGCTTATCGGGTAGAACTACCACCCAGTCTGTCAGCAATGCATAATTTGTTCCATATTTCGATGCTGCGGAAGTATGTCCCGAATCCATCGCATGTGTTAGACTTTGAGCCGCTCCAGTTAGCACAAGATCTATCTTTTGAGGAGCGACCAGTTCAGATCTTGGCTCGAGAGGAGCGCAGGCTTAGAGCGCGGAGTATTCCGATGGTCAAGGTCCGGTGGCAAAATAACTCAGAGGATGAGGCTACCTGGGAGACCGAGGCCGATATGCGGACACGCTATCCAGGAGAGTTGCGGATATGTAAACTAATTTCGGGGACGAGTTTTGACGCCCATAAATACTGATTTCGGGGACGAGATTTCAATAAGGCGGTAGAGTTGTGACGCCCATAAATCCTTATTATGTGAGAATGAGTGCATGAATAGGGGAAAAAATGTTTTTAGAAAAGTATGTGTCATTTTATGTGATTAAGTTTTAATTTTATGCTTTATGATGTGCATGACATTTTTTTAGCATGATTGAGTTCCGAACGCGGGGACAAGACTGGAGACGACCGAGGTGAAAATTTATTTAAATTATTTAGCCCACAAATTTTAGGAACCAAAATTTATTATTTTAAGCAGTAAATTTCGAAAATATGGATTTTATGTATAATTGTCGAGGGGAATCTGTGTTTCACCTATACGGGCTATTTTAATGAGATCTACAATATTTAAAAAACTAGGAGATTTATTATTACAAAAATTGGGAGTTCAATTTTGAATTTGTGAGTTTTAACCAATATTTTAATTAGTGGGGGTTAAAAAGAAGCTCTTTTATTTCCTAATTAATACCTTGGAGTAGTCTTTTGTAACACTACTCATTTTTCTTGCAACCCTAATTTCGAAACCCTAGCCTCCTCCCTACCTCACTCTAGCCGTACCCCTTCCCTTTGCAAGGCTTCATCGATCTTTGTCAAAGTTTCTTGTGTTAGAGTAGATGCCCAACTAGCCAACTTGTGGCGTGTGGGTTTTATAGACTCTTGTACAAACAGTCTTTATATATGATATTCACATTTACTTATATGGCGTTCTTTACTTTCATTATGTGTGTAATGATTTACAATTGCATTGAGTAAAGACCTAGAATGCACTGAAGCGTATGTTAGATGTGATAGTGGGTATGACGGCTATCATGAAACACATCTAATAGTCGCTGTGTATTCTGAACATGTTCCTAGTCGATTGGGCCGTCAAAATGAGGATAAGGCCGCCCGAGTTCGAGACTAGTATCTGCGATGAGAAGTACCATGTTTCATTGGTAGGGAACATTGTGATGTTCTGAGCGTGCAGATAGATAGTGACCTGGTGATCTATCGAACTACCCTCGTTCGGACTTTCCAAGTGGTTATCATTTGTCGAGTGGATAAGTCCGAGGTCTTGGTTGTACTGATTAGTCCTCACGACTCGAAACGTCATTGAGACTCTACATGATAGGCGTCTCACTTTGACACGTTTGCCCTGGCCAGAGTACTAGAAATGTTTTAGGTAAATCGTGTTTACCTAGTTACACTCGCGATGTCACTATTCGATCTCCAAGATGTATGCATAGCTATCGGATCTATAGCGACTCTCGATTTACCAATGGTCGTTGATATGATCGGGATATATGGATTGAAAGGACCGTACTGTACTCTAACCACGACCGACTGGTTCTTGCAGGCACTATCAGTGATATCTAGGGGGTCATGGGGCGATGTTGCTAGACGCTTTACCATGATCCGTTGGGCAGGTCCGGAATTGTGATTCCGGAGCCACAATGGTTGTGGGCCCACGACTAGCTGTATCCCTGAACCATTGAGGGTCACACAAGTACTAGATTCGAGATTCCCGCACGGATACTCAGCTCAATGTGTTGAGCACGAGAAGAGGATTTCGGGAAGTGCGACTTCCTAAAAGTCAACAGGGGTCAAACCGAGGTTTCCCGCTGTTGAGGGGCAAAACGGTCATTTTGCACTGGGGTTCTGAAAAATGGTTTTTCAGATCACAATATTCATTTTTGGAAACTGAGTCGATCCGTTCGATCTGATCTGCGATCGGAGTTACGGTGAAGTCTCAGTGATGGAGATGAAACGAATGTTCATCCGTTGGACCCGGGCCCGTTGGGCCGGATCCAAATCCATCACCTATTCTATTTAATATAGGATTATGACTTAACCTAAACACTTTTGTTACAACTCAAAACCTAATCCTAAGTAAAGCGCCGCCCCTCTCTTCAAATTACCTCACGCCGCCGCCGCTTCGCCGGAAATTGTTCCGGCCTAGTTTTTCGAGGAGAATCCGTTCGTGCAGAATTCGTCAGTGCTTCGAGTGCAGCCTGACGAAGGAGTCTCGGTTCTGGTCGTGGACCGGATTGGCGATTATCTACCGCAATCTACCGAGAAGAGCCGACGTTATTGTAACTACGGTTGGAGCCAGGCACAAGTGCCAGACAGGTAACTCGTTAAAACACCCTATGTATGTTGATACGTAGAACTGTTTAATATTCGTATTGATCGCATCCCGGTACTCTATTTTTGTTCTTCCGCTGCCTGCCGGGGTGCGGATCCGGACCAATCCCAACAATAAGCCTATATCGAGTGGCTTATATGTTGCTCATCTAGCCCCATCCAGATCAAAGAACACACATGGACCACACAAGTGCTTTGATGCGCCACTGGTAAATGGGTTAAATCCAAGTGTGGGTCCCAAAAGGTATAATCAAACCTGGACCCAAATAAATAAAAGGGAACCAAATTTTCTTGACTTGTGATTGCAGGAACTGTTGGGATCCGGACTGAACGCGCACTGGCCGAGAGGAAGGCTGCTGTTTCGTGCGTCGATGGCTGGGCGTCGTCGTGCGTCGATGGCGCACGCTCGCGCATGAAGCGCCGCTCTTGTAGCCGCCGCGCGCGCGCCCTTGCGGCGCACGTGATGTTTGCGCCGCCGTGCGTTTTTTCTCCGGTGGTCCGGCCGCCGCTCCGGCGATGCTCCGGCAATGTCGTGACGGCTGGTCTGAATTCTTCTAGGGTTTGGTTCGGGCCTGTCCCGGGCAGCCCGTGAAGTTTTCGGGCCGGTATGCGATATCGGACCCGGTTTTTGTCGATTTTGAAATTTTAAGTTTTTGGGCCTAGAATTGTTTTAAGCCCAATATTGATACAATTAAAATTAGTAAAATGTGATTTTAATTATGAAATATGATTTTGTAATAAAATATGATTTTGTTGATTAAAATTTGTTTTATCGGCAAAATGCGATTTTATTATAAAATACGATTTCGTAATTAGAATATGATTTTACGATAAATAATTAGATTATTTAAATTATGCATGTTAATTAGATTAATTGCATGATTGGGGTGATCGAGAGCGTGCCCAATATGTTAGGTGTATGCAATAGGTTTTATTTGGTTTCGGTTTTTAAATATTTGATTATCATTTAAAGTGGGCCTGTTTGTGGCCCGTTCCCACCCCTTGATAAATGTATCCCTTATTTGTCATAATAAATTTAAATGTAAATTACTAGATTTAGTGGGAGGACATCCGAAGACGGTGGACAATGACGATCAAGATATTGAAGACCGAAAATCTGTAAAACCGGAAAGATTTGTAATAGGATTGCATTGCATATTGCATTACCCCTAGGATTGGACCCAGGTCCGTGGCTGGCAACCACGGACCGCATAGCTCTCGCGATCGATCATCCCAATATTACTTTATATATGTTGATATATAGTGTAATTGAATCTGCATGTTTGCATGTTTTAAATTAGATTTAAATATGCATGAGACCAAAATTTTTCAAAAATAAAATCCCTCGTTTTAAATTTGATTTAAAACTTATATCAAGATAAAATGTTTATTCGATAAACAAAAGGGTATTTAAAATTGTTTAAATTAACCCTACCTTCCATCAACAATGGGTGTACGTCGATGCTACCCGTATACATGGCCCGGCTCATATTATTGAGGGGGTCATATGTGCCGGAAAGCTGTCCACGCCATTGACAACTGTTGTGAGTCGGTTGGAACTCCCTTTAACGTTGGCTCATATTATTGGGGATGTTAAGGGGACCGTCCTTCACGACTCAACATTGATGGGTCAATCTTGACACGTGATAGTAAACGGCGTCATA
The DNA here is from genome assembly GCA_001598015.1 of Dorcoceras hygrometricum. Taxonomy (NCBI): domain Eukaryota; kingdom Viridiplantae; phylum Streptophyta; class Magnoliopsida; order Lamiales; family Gesneriaceae; genus Dorcoceras; species Dorcoceras hygrometricum. The sequence continues at coordinate 46,527 of KV020720.1, read as the reverse complement.
TTATTGGGCCCTTACTGGACGTGAGGTGAATACATGGAGGTTGCACCGGTTGCAATTGGAAACTACCTTTTGGGGGACATGGATGGCTGATATTATTCGGGTCCATGATCGCTTGATTGGGCTCCGTGTACCCACTAAAGAAACCTGTTTTCTCGATTTCATTAGAGGGTGGTGAAATCGTTAAAATAGTGGGAGGGTAATTCATAAAACTAAATGACCATGTTTTATGTCTTAGCGTTTATTATTTATATAGTTAGTAACGATGTCCGGTTTTCCTTTCAGTATAACTGCTATAAAAACTATCAGTGATACCTAGGGGATCATGGGGCGATGTTTCTAGATGCTTTACCATGATCCGTTGGGCAGGTCCGGAATTGTGATTCCGGAGCCACAATGGTTGTGGGCCCACGGCTAGCTGTATCCCTGAACCATTGAGGGTCACACAAGTACTAGATTCGAGATTCCCGCACGGATACTCAGCTCAATGTGTTGAGCACGAGAAGAGGATTTCGGGAAGTGCGACTTCCTAAAAGTCAACAGGGGTCAAACCGGGGTTTCACGCTGTTGAGGGGCAAAACGGTCATTTTGCACTGGGGTTCTGAAAAATGGTTTTTCAGATCATAATATTCAGTTTTGGAAACTGAGTCGATCCGTCCTATCTGATCGGAGATCGGAGTTACGGTGAAATCTCAGTGATGGAGATGAAACGAATGCTCATCCGTTGGACCCGGGCCCGTTGGGCCAGATCCAAATTCATCACCTATTCTATTTAATATAGGATTATGACTTAACCTAAACACTTGTGTTACAACTCAAAACCTAACCCTAAGTATAGCGCAACCCCTCTCTTCAAATTACCTCACGTCGCCGCCGCCGTCGCTTCGCCGGAAATTGTTCCGGCCTAGTTTTTCGAGGAGAATCCGTTCGTGCAGAATTTGTCAGTGCTTCTAGTGCAGGCTGACAAAGGAGTCTCGGTTCTGGTCGTGGACCGGATTGGCCACCTATTCTATTTAATATAGGATTATGACTTAACCTAAACACTTGTGTTACAACTCAAAACCTAACCCTAAGTATAGCGCAACCCCTCTCTTCAAATTACCTCACGTCGCCGCCGCCGTCGCTTCGCCGGAAATTGTTCCGGCCTAGTTTTTCGAGGAGAATCCGTTCGTGCAGAATTTGTCAGTGCTTCTAGTGCAGGCTGACAAAGGAGTCTCGGTTCTGGTCGTGGACCGGATTGGCGATATCTACCGTAGTCTACCGAGAAGAGCCGACGTTATTGTAACTACGGTTGGAGCCAGGCACAAGTGCCAGCAAGGTAATCGTCTAAAACATCCTATGAATGTCGTAGTTTGTTTTGAATTTTTCGTATTGATCGTCTCCCGGATTTTATTCTTTGTTCTTCCACTGCCTCGCCGGGGGAGGATCCGGATCCCCAACATCTTGGAGATTTCAAATGTCGATCGTCTCATCTATTGTCCTCCGCTCCGGTAACGCGTAGTCTACATTGTTCTTCAATCAAGGCATGTTTTACTCTCCTTTTTTCTCACCATTTAAGTCATGATATGATGTTTTTAAAAAAATTTTCATGAATTGTATGTGGATGATTTGATCTATGTTTATTATTTGAGATCCGTGCATGTATCATGATTTTCAACACATATGTGATTTGTTTCTTGTGAAGCTTCGGTCATAGGCGGTTCATAGGGCTGGGGTTCAGTATAAGGGTGGTCCAGGAAGTTATTCCATCGATTTAGGATCACGTGGATCCAAACAGGAAGTGATTTGGTGAAGGAATGAATTAATTACAAACTTTATGATCAGCATGTTGGCTTGTCGTCTATGCGCGACTATAGAGTTGTTTGGGTCAGGAAAGTCTCTGTATGCGGTATGTGTGGTAAAGGTTGATTTCAGGAGATATCTCATTGATTTAGGTCAAGCAGGTCCAAAGGGGGAGCAATTTGGTCGAAGAACGAATTATTTATGAGTTTTATGGCTATCACGTGTCCTGGTTGTAGTCTGCGCATGAGTAGTGTAATTACGAGCGTTGGTTTGGTCATGTATTGAATATTTTTTGATTCTCGTTTTTTCAGCGACTATTATATTTAGTTACGGTGACGTGGGTTGAAACGGGGAGTGATTCGGTTAAGAATTGGATTGTTAATGATTTTTACCGTTTTGTCGCTCGAAGTGAGCCTCGTCGGGTCATTTTTGTAAAAATTGAAATTTCGAGTCTTAGGGGCTGCCAAAGTTCGTGGATTACTTTATTTGATGTTTTAAGAAACTTTTAAGATGTTTTCCAGCATTTTTAGAATTTATTTGATTTATGGCAAATTTCATGAAAAATTAACGTCAAGGAAATGATTTTTAGCACGTATGATTTTATACTGTCATATGCTGGATTTTATGAAAATTATGAGCATAATGTTTTGGAAGTTAAGAAGGAAATTTAATTTTTTAGTTACTGGGTCAAGTTGAGTTATGGGTTATGTTACAATTTAAGATCAGGTCTAGACTTTGGGCTTAGATTTAGTGAGCCAGTCACTTGAACCAGGCTTTGTCCAGAAGAGAAAATGTAGATTTCCATGAATATATATTTAATTATATATGTAGTATTTACGTATATGATTATGCATTTGGTTAAAGAAAATTAAATATATAATGATGGACTTATCCTTTTAAATTTGCATGTTTTATGAAGTACACGCATCATGAAACTTTATGAAATGTTAAAGGAATGTAAGAAAAGAAAATAATTTGAGAGATTGATATGATTTGTGGTAAACTAGACGATGAGCGGATCCGGGATCCCAGGTCCTGTGAACCTCTATTAATGTTAGGATGATACGATGAGCGGATCCGTGATATCGGACACGGTGAACCTCTGTTAATATTATAATGGGTCCCGAGATAAGGTCGAGTGAGGCGACCACCACGTACGTTGGTTTCTTATGATTGATCAATCGATAATGTAACGGCCCACACATCATGGATACGACTTACACTTTTTTATGATATGCTGTTCCATGCCTTATTATGTAATGTTATACGATTATGTAACGATACGACTGATTTACGAACCATGTTTTACGATCATCCATGCATACATGTTTTAAAGTTATTTTACGATACGTATGTGCTTGCATGTGGTTGTATTATAGGTACTTTGTTATTATCAGATACAGCATGCTCGGCCCTTAAGCTCACTAGGTTTAAATGATGCAGATGATCCTGCAGATGATTTCATTCCTACTAGTGGTGAGGACCTCTGAGCGACAGCTGCAGCTGCTACCCCGTGACCACTCAGTCGTATTTATTTTATTTTTGAAACATCTAAGTTTCCGCATTTTATTTACTCTGGTTTTAAGACAAAATTAATGATTCAATGTTTCGAGATATTTATTTATTTATGTTTTATCATGTTGAGGAAAGCTTTCAATGGACGAACTATGTTTATTTTGAAGAATGTTTATTCCGTAATTTAAAAAAAATGCTTGGAGTCCGGTTTGTCTCAAACATACTGCTGAAATCAGTCAACAACTACAATTATCCCAATACAACACGTCGGATCTGAAATATAACAACAGAAACACGGGGCATTCCCCGGTATCAGACTCGATAACAAAATATATATAAACTGTTAGAGTATGTGCCCAACTAGCCAACTTATGGCGTGTGGGTTCTTTTTGACTCTATGTAAAACGATCTTTATTTATGAAATTCGCATTCTTTTATGGCATTATTTATCTTCATTATTATGATTACAATTGTTGGATAAAGACCTTGAATGCACTATAGTGTATATTAGATGTGATAGTTGATTTGATGGCTATCATGAAACACATCTAATAGTCATTGTGTATTCTAAACATGTTCCTTGTCAATTGGGCCGTCCAAAAGAGGATAAGGGCCGCCCGAGCTTGAGACTAGCATCTGCGATGTGAAGTACCACGTTTCATTGGTCACTTTGACCCGTTTACCGACTCAGTTGGGGTCATCAGGTGGCGTGGTTGGGTGAGGTCCCGATGCATGTAGGAGTCGATGCTTCGTTGTCGAGGATTCACCGCTCGCCCTTGTGCGTGGATATCCTATGCTATTTGATGAGATAATAGTGTAATAAATCTCTGGCCAGAGTACTAGATGTGTTTTGGGTAAATGTGTTTACCTAGTAACACATGCGATGTCACTATTTGATCTCCAAGATGTATGCATGGTTATTGGATCTCCAGCGACTCTCGATTTACCAATGGTCGTTGATCTGATCGGGATATTTGAGTCAAAATGACCGTACTGTATGCTAACCATGACCGACTGGTTCTTGCAGGCACTATCAGTGATACCGAGGGGATCATGGGGCGATGTTGCTAGACTCTTTATCATGATCAATGGTTGTCCGAAAATGTGGTTTCGGAGTCACAAATGTTGTTGCCTCCGGCTAGCTGTATCCCTGAACCATTGAGGGTCACACAAGTACTGGTTTCTCAATTCCCGTACGGAAATTAAGCTCAGTTTGTTGAGTATTGTAGGTGGAAGGATGTAAGTGTGACTTCCTAAAATTAAATAGGTGAAAATGCAATTTCCTTAAGCTTGGACTAGTTTGAGTATCCTTAAAGCTTACAGGGGCCTAACAGCTATTTTGGATTAGGTGGTCCGAAAAATTGTTTTCACATCATAATGCTTAGTTTTGTAAACTGTGTAGATCGGTCTGATCTGATCGTCGATCGGGATTATGATGGAGCCACAGCGATGGACTTGAAACCAATATACACCTGAGCCTGGGCCCGACCCGTGTCCATTAACTTGGTTTAAGCCCATGGAAAATCTATAAATAGGGGCCTGGGGTATTCATTTAAAATGTACCAAAAGCTCCTCAGCTAATATTTTCTCCCTTCCTCTCCTGCCCTCGCCGCCGCCGCCGTCGCCACCCGCCGTCGTCGGAATTTATTCGACCATTCCGGCGAGGAGATTCCGTGCGTGAAACTTTCGTCGGTCCGGCGAAGGTATTGAGATGCTGGTCGTGGATCGGATTAGGAGGTCGTAGCCGTTCAATCCTTGAAGTGTCAATTTCCCTGAGGAATTGGTCGGAGCCAGGCGCCTAGACGCCAGCAAGGTATATTCTAAAACATTCTATGAATGGTTTTTAATGTTATATAGGTGTATTGACCATTCCCGGGCACCAATTTTTAATTCTTCCGCTGCACCCCGGGAGCGGGATCCTCCGCTGCGCCAACATAAATATATAGTGGGACACTCTAACAGCCTCTTAGGACACCACTAGATGAGGCACTTCATGGGCTTACCGATAAACCTGGGAAACCTGAATGCCACACAAACAACTAAACAGTCTCGGAGGAACAGAGGTCAAACCCCAGTACGAAGAACAACATAAAACATCAAGTAGATAGCACAAGATATAAATTCCATGCGATGCATGAGAACAGGAGAAATCAAGGGGCTCAAAGCAATAGCCAAAACATGGATCTATGGAGCTCAAAGAAACGTCTCAACAGTTGGAGATATGAATCTCAAAGAAAAACATCCAAACAACTGGCTAAAGAATAGAAGTGGTGGCCACAGGGTGTGTGAAATCATGGGAGCTACCCAATCGTCCCACACACAGTACAAGAGCAAGGATGGAACAGCCCACCCGCTGGTGCCCTAAGCTCATGAGAGCATGGGCGCTACCTAATTGTCCCATAGCCGCAACCCACAGTAGGGAGGAGAGAAGCACGAGCGCTACCCTATCGTCCTCATGTATTCCATAAAAACAGCACACCCAGGTACTAATAGATCCACAACAGCAGGAGGCCAACAAAGGTATGAGCTCAACAACAGCAAATGACTAGCTAATGATCACAAGTAAGGAGCTCAACAACAGCAAACGACTAACAAAGAATATAAGCACAACAACAATGAACTGCTAGCAATGGATAACAAGGGAGGAACTCGGCATGCCATGCGTGTGTGAAGCACAACAACATGCAATATAAACAACAGAACATATGCAAGCAACATCATATTAACGACAGGCATACACACTGATCAACAATACAACACGTATACAAATGTATCCAAGCCTATCTCCAAGCTGTAAACATAAGCTCACATCCGTACCTTACGCAGATCTTGTCAAAATAGATCAGCAAAGCTCACAGCTGAAAGCAGAACCAACTCACTGCTCCGCTCAGGTCTCGTCCAATAGCTCAGGGCCAGCTGCTCACGGCAACACCCCAAGGGAGAATCTAACCTGCAAGATACCTAAGGAATCAGCTCTGTTTAAGCTCACACAACTCACGGACGAAGCTCTCAACTCAGAACACCTACGACTAAAAACAGAGCACTATACATCTCAACGGTTAACGCTAAGAACATAAACTAACCCTCAGCAGAACACGGTTACCTGATCCGAAGTTCAACTCGACCTAAATCGCAACCTGCATCTCACAATGCTTCTCTGCGATTTCCTTCGTCCGGACCCCTATCGGCTCCAAACTAGTACAGAAACTTCAAGCTTGACAAGGGGTTTGCAACCGAGGTACCCTCACTGAAAACTGATCGGCCGATCTCCGACGATCTGGAAAATACTAGGGCAGGTGAACAGTGACGAGGGTTTGAGAAAATATATGTCGGGAACTCTCTGGATAGGATAAGGAGATGTGTGGTCCAAAATGACTAAGTGTCGATCAACGAGAGGGTATATATACTCAAGATCAACAGATCACATCTATAGTGGTATCAGATCAGCTCAGACCACAACATTGTATTAAGCCCGGCGTACAGTTCAACACACACATACAAACCAGCTCTCGCATCCAACAGCTCGTGTTCTCTATAGACTACGCTCTCTCTACAATTCATCTATCATATGTTCAGATTAAGAACGTTGTTCAACTCTTGCGTATGATAAGGTTACACACCACACTCAGCTCTCGTGCAAACAGATCACGCCCCTAGCACAGGAGAAATGATCTTCTCTCACCAAAAATGACCGCACTTTGAGGACTAGAATTTGATAAGTACGATTTAATTAGCTAATCAGATTTGGTTTAGAATTAGCTAATTGAGTTTTTGAGTATCGGGTTTTCAGATTTGAGGACTTGGTGATTTTTATAATTTCAGCGGAATCTGGATGTTCAGATGTGTCCTTGTGTGTTTGCGTGAATTTCACAAGCATGAAGCGAAACGCTGTCGTTTGGGTGTTAGTCAGATATGGCGTTGCAAGAGAATGCCACGTTGTATGGCGTATTCAAACTTGACGTTAGTGAATGAAATATGCTTAGCGGGCGTGAGCATATGTGAGTTTCTACTCGAGGAATTCAGCTGTTGAGACGAGTGGGTAGCTCACATATACTCACACACCCCGTGTCCACTGTTGTTCAGTTCATCTGATTCGTTTGTTGAGCAGCTGTTGAGATCCTTTGGCTCTCTGCTTTCGATTGTAACCTTGTTCTCATTCATAGCATTTGCATATTACTTGTTGCTTTCCATTAGCTGTTTTATGTTGCTCTCCGTACTGGGGTTTGACCCCATGTCCCTCTGGGGCTGGTGTTTGTTTGCTTGTGTTTGTTGTTCAGGTTTCCCAGGTTACTCAGATGGTCGTGGTGTTGACTCAGATGGAGGTGCCCCAGGAGGTGGTTAGAGTGTCCCAGTTAGCGTATAGCATATATGTATCTATACTAGTAGCCGGGGAGTGCCCTGAGCTTTATTGTATCCAGTTGCATACTGTGGTTCTGGTATTTGATACATGTTGTACTGTTGTACTATGTTAATTTAAATTGGGATATTTTGAGTATTGCAGTATTTTAAATTTTGTTTTATCTGTCAGGCCAAAAGCAAAAATTTTAATCACTATTTTTATTGCTTCCGCTATTTATTATTGCGTTGTTTTACTCTGATTGAGCACGAAGCCTGACACTATAGATTCCCGAGAAGATTTCCAGAAGATTTTTCAAAAGCTATTTTGTTATATAAGCAATGTATTCAATCAAATGAGAGAGAGAGAATTCAGTTAGCGTTAAGAGATGAAAGACTTAAGAGATATCAAACATCTCTTCTGTCAATGATTCAAACTAATATATGTAATGGACCAATATATTTCAATTGTTCCCCGAATTTCTCTGTAGATCTTACAGATCCCATGATTTAGATTCTTTAATATTAGATGTCCATATCCAGGGAGATGAATTTCATCTCTGTAAGAATTTTGCAATAATAAACATAGTCTACTTTAGACTTCTGTCTTCTCAACTTAATCCAAAGTATACTGCATTCCTCGAAAGAAGAAACAGTTCTGTTACAAATAGATGCTGAAAGACCTACGGTCTTCACACCAAAAAGACTGAAGGGGAATGAAATAACTATTCCACAGCAGTTTATAATCAACACTCCTCAAATTCCAAGAAACATAGAACGTAGAGATATTTCTCAAATAATCGAAGAAGAAGATAGAAAAATTACTATCAAATTTAATCCACAAATAAAACATGTATCCACACCAATTTTACGAAGATCACTACCTCGTCATTCCTTTTCCACATTTTCGTAAAATACATCAAAATATGATTTTGTTACTCCTATTCCAAAACCCAGATCAAGTCCTTCATCACCCCAAAATTATTTACTTCCAACATCACCTTCCATTTCCAGTATTATGATGATAACATCCGGAAAACAATTTTCATCCAGACATCAAATATTTAAATGACGAATTACAAGATAAATTCCATAAGACGAAAAGAATTTGGTACATAAATTAGATCAAGATATTAAAGACAAAATTAATTTTGAGTGGTTTCTCAAAATGAAAACCATTAAATCAAATATTCCCTTTTACAAATTTTTAACAACATTCTTATCAGCAGAAGGCTTTAACGATTTTCAAACCAAATATGCTATTCAAGTCAATACCAGTCTCCACAAAAATGTACTCTCCTCAATAACGATTCAATTTCTGCTGTTCACCCTCCCTTACAGCCTTTAAAACTTCAAACGCTAAAATGTGAAGTCACAGCTGGTCCTTTTAAACGAGGACACAGTGACAAAGAACCTGCCACTTCATAAGATGCTATCAAAATTTTACAACAGAATAATTACTCTAATCAAATATTAAAGACAATTTCTACTCAAGTAGATCACATCTCTAATAATCTTAATCAAACCCAACTCACAAAAACTTCAACCTTTCATGAAACAGCTAAACCTTTCTTCCAAACAAAATTATTCCTTCTGAAAAAGAAAAACAGATAAGTTTTCAAACTTAGACAGATCATATCTTAAATAAAATTTCAGCTGACTGACAGAAATTGGCACATCATTAATTGTGTAGACACTAATACTGATCAAAATGAAGAATCCCAAACTTCCATTTCTACTGATTCTGATCCAGAATAAGAATATGATGTCAATATCATTGAAAATCCCTTACTTTCTTGAACTCCCCCCATGGGAGCTTGTCCAAGTCTACAGTCAGTTTTTATCCTTCCCACCACATCATGGCGTCTCCTCGCAGCATAAAAATGGCACATCTGGGTTTATCCAGCTCTGACAGCTATAGATAATCAAAGATGACCTCTAAGGATTTGATCCAACTTTCTGCCTCCATTGATCGGTTGTACCAGTGAACTGCTAGGATCGCTGACGTCTAAATCTCTCTTGCGGGTCCTATGGTCTTGGAATCCTATTGGAAGATTGACCACTCCCTTAGCTCGATTTTTCCATGAAACGTTCCAACAGCTGAGCCATCCCAACCTAAGACACGACTGCTATCACCCAGGTTAGGGACTCCTGACATGGTGTTCCTTATTCCTCTACCACTTCTTTACATGATCTGTAACTTACCAAAATCCACCACGTGACCAACAAGAATAAAATCATAGATTACTTACAACATTAAAATAAACTCACAAACTTCAGAAAACGGCTGACAAGAACAGTCTCAGACTGGAGGCAAGTGTTTATCTCAAGGACCATGCTCTGATATCAAGTTGTGGCGCCCTAGTCCACCATTTCATTCGAAACAAACTCGAAAGCTCACATAAATATGCACAACTTTTTCAATTTTTGGAATTTAAAGGCGAACAATGTTAAGGGCTATATGGTTGTGCGACGGAAAGAAGGATTCAGCTCGTGCATAGACAAACATATTAGGAATTGCGATGTAAGAACTAGTAACATTTACATGAGCTGATCACACATGGGATGGGAAACCGTAGTTGTAAAATGTAAACATTGAACACAAAGAACTCGCGGGATGTATCAGCTTATAGAGAATAAGATCGGCGTACGAGTGCTATCATAAAAATCTTTTGACACAAATAGATAGAAATCGATTTAGAACACTTTGAACTGAAACAGTCTGTTACAAATTTTGTTAACAAAAAGGATGTGGCCTGTAGCAGCATAGAAATGCTGGTCTTTCGATAAACACACTTCCCCGTTCTATTCCAGCTCGCATCGTCCGGCCCTCAAGACCCTTCACCTGCAACCATGAAAGTTAGTGATCCTAGGGGCTCAGCAGGTAAATCTAGTAATAACAAAGCTCCAAATTGATCAAACATAAGATTAACAAGGATTTAAACATATAACATAAACTTTCTTAAATCTATGGTTATAAAATAACCCATTAAACTTTCTGTATGAGATGTGGCTCCGAAGTGCTCCTTAGGTCTGCTAGCTTGATCAAGCTCATCTGATATCTGGTCTATGTGGAAATAGATCTCAATATGTTATGTGAAGCGGTATATAGGTTCGTCAACCCATAATACTTATCCTTCCTGATTTAAGGGGCACACTGGTTTGTCAGCCAGCGTCCTCACCCTTCCTATGCTGACCGTCTGTTATCTTCGCCACAAGTCATAAAACTTTGAAATCATTTACTTTAAACTTACTGAAATATTGCAGGGAAACTTCTGTCATGTCTCCGTCCTAACCTTGCCATATATCATTAAAACATTGTCCTAACCGATCGCAAGCAAGCGGTTCTTTGTTTGAGAAAAACTCTATTTTTTTTATTTAAAAAAACTGCTGGGTATACAAGGGAACACAGTTCTTGAAATTCTGAAATCAGCTCTGGATAGAAAACAGATCACGGCATAGAGATAGCAAGAGTAAAACAGCTATGGGTGAAGAAAACATCTTATGAGCGTAAAACAGCTAGGAGAAAAAAACATAGCACGATTGGTTGGTCAACTCAGATTGGGGAAAGTCAACAAAACTTAAAATAGTCAGGTGAAATTATGGAAGTCAACCAAGGTCAACTCTGCTTAGGGTAAAAATACCAGATCGCGAGCTTAGAGTAGCTCGGAGGTGAAAAACAGATCACAAGCAGAATGGACAATGAAACCAGAACGCGAGCGGGCTGGACAAGGAAACCAGATCGCGAGCGGGCTGGACAATGAAACCAGATCTCGAGCGGGCTGAACAATGGAACCAGCTCGGAAGCGGGCTGAACAAGGGAACCAGCTCAAGAGAAGTTCGAATAGACTAGCTCAGCTTATCAGGACAGAACCGAGTTCTAACTAGACAAACTTTTCCTATCTGCTCAGAACCTCATCCTTAGCTATCCAGCATGAGGATTGAAACATCTTGGAGAAGTTCGAACCGATTATCTAAGCTTATCAAGTCAGAGACGCCATGGTTGAAGATGATAGTAATGATAGTAATACATGAGTTTTTGTAACGCCCGGAAATCCTAATTACGTGAATTGAATGCATGACTAGGAGGAAAACCTTATGATTATATGATTTTCATGTCATGTATGTGTTTATGTGATGATTTTATGCTTTAAGTGTGCTTATCGCTTTACGGTACGGTTTGAGACCGGTAAGCGGGGACGAGTCCGGAGTCGACCAAATCAAAAATATTTTAATGTTTTAGCACTTAGACATATTTTAAAGCAAAATATTTTTATTTTATACACAATTTCCAAGAAAATGAGATTTTATGTACGGTTACCGAGGAGGACCCGTTTTTCGCAAATACGGGCCATTTTTATGACTTTTATGACACTTTTAAAATTGAGAACCCTTATGTTACTAAAATTAAAGGCTTGGTTGCTGATATTTAAATGTTTTTAAGCCTTTTTAATTAGGAGATGGGCTAGTATAATGATGGGCTTATTTTTTTTTTAAATAAAACAAGGTGGAAGGGCTTTTTAGCCCATTTTTTCACACACCCTCCACCTAAACTCGAAAATTTGCCCTAGCCCTCCTCTCATCAGCCAACTTCAGACTCCATACTCTCCTTGGTGGCTGAAAATTGCAAGTTTCTCCATTGGATTTAAATGTTTTTAAGCCTTTTTAATTAGGAGATGGGCTAGTATAATGATGGGCTTATTTTTTTTTTAAATAAAACAAGGTGGAAGGGCTTTTTAGCTCATTTTTTCACACACCCTCCACCTAAACTCGAAAATTTGCCCTAGCCCTCCTCTCATCAGCCAACTTCAGACTCCATACTCTCCTTGGTGGCTGAAAATTGCAAGTTTCTCCATTGGAACTCAAGGTGTGGTCGTCTCCATTGTCCTCCGCCCCGGTATCACGTATTTTTGCTTCTCTATCAACCAAGGCATGTTATATTCTTTCTTTTCTCACCATATAAATCATAATATACTGTTTTTACAAAGATTATGCATGAATTTTATGTGAATGTTTAAGATCTCAAGGTTTATGTTCATGATCATGCATGTACTCATATGTGCACCTCACGGTTTTGATCCTTTTTGCATGGCTTCGGTTCATGGGATGATTGAGGGGTCTTGCTCATGTTTAAGTGGTTCATGGTGGTCCTAGAGATGGCTCAAGGTGGTCCATATAGGAAGAATTCAGGACTGGACGTTGGAAGAGCCATGGTGGCTCGGGCGGCCACCT
>KV020646.1:0-11797 GCA_001598015.1 Dorcoceras hygrometricum | reverse complement strand
GGGGCCTCACCCAATCTTGCCGCCTAACGACCCCAAGTGAGTCGGAAAACGAGTCAAAGTGAGACGCCTATCATGTAGAGTCTCAATGACGTTTCGAGTCGTGAGGACTAATCAGTACAACCAAGACCTCGGAATTATCCATTCGACAAATGGTAACCTCTTGGAAAGTCCGAACGAGGGTAGTTCGATAGATCACCAGGTCACTATCCATCTGCATGCTCAGAACATCACAATGTTTCCTACCAATGAAACATGGTACTTCGCATCGCAGATGCTAGTCTCGAGCTCGGGCGGCCTTATCCTCATTTTGACGGCCCAATCGACTAGGAACATGTTCAGAATATACAGTGACTATTAGATGTGTTTCATGATAGCCGTCATACCCACTATCACATCTAACATACACTATAGTGCATTCTAGGTCTTTACTCAATGCAATTGTTAATCATTATACAACACAATGAAAGTAAAGAATGCCATAAAATAAATGCGAATATCATATATAAAGATCGTTTCATACAAGAGTCTATGAACCCACACGCCACAAGTTGGCTAGTTGGGCATCTACTCTAACAATCTCCCACTTGCCCTAAAGCCAACTACTCATCAGACGCAGTCCCATTGTTTCGCGATGTTTTTCAAACAACGGTCCTGGCAAGGGCTTCATAAGTGGATCAACAACGTTGTCCGCAGAGGCGACTCTCTCAATTGCTATGTCACCTCTAGCCACAATATCCCGGATTATGTGGTATTTTCTCAGTATATGTTTGGATCTTTGGTGATGTGAGACCTGAATCGTATTAAGGATTAATCGTTGGAATTAATCGGTTGATTATGAGATTTTGTGGTTTAGATCTCTATTTTGAGTTGCATTTTCGGGTTCCATTTCGTGCGTTGAGCAATTCTGGATGCTTTCGTGTTTTTGAGTTTTTGAGGCGAAAGCTGGTTTGTGGACTAGCAGCTGGTCGGTGGCAAAAAAGTCGTAGCTTGTTTTGGTAGAGCAGGGATTAAAACGCCGTCGTTTGAGATGTTGCGACTGGTGTTTCGTATTTTGCGACTGGTTGTGGACTGTAGCTGCGACTGGTTTTATGCGAGGAGTTGTTGCGTCTGGATAAGCAGTCGAGAGCTATGGTCAACACGGGTCAACTTTCCTGTAGCTCGAAGATGATGCGTCGTCGTTTCGTTGTTGCGACTGGGAGCCCAGCTGTGAGTGAGTTTCGCCGCTATTGCTTGAGCTGGTATTTCACGAGAGCTAGCGACTGGATGACATCAGTGGAGCGACGTCGTTTGAGTTAGTTGCAACGCTGCGTTTTGAGGTTGCGACTGGATCCAGTTGAGAGTAGCGTTATATTGTTTTGTTCTTGCGACTGAATACCCAGCTGCTGGTATACTATGCGACGCCGTTTTGAGGACCAGTCGATGGTTTGCCTTGTGAGTGATTTTTAGCGTCCGGTCGACTGTTTGTCCAGCTTTTGTATTTTCGAAACAGCGTCTGGTTGTCCAGCTGCGAGAGATTGTTTGCTACTGTAGTTAGCGACTGGAATTGTTTAGCGTGGCTTGAGATTTCTTCAGCTGTTGGTTCTTGCGTCTGTTGGGTTGGGAAATTTGTTAGTGTCGACTGGTTTTGTCGGTGGACAATAATTGTTATTGATTTCCAGTCGTAGCAAGTGCTATTTATAGGAAGACTTGGTCTTCGAATTGTGATATCATTTCCCATACTTAGCAAATATTTCCAGCCTTTCGTTCCTTATCTTTCGAACTCTAGAACACTATTCAGCCGTGAGCTTTTACGGCGAATTCCCGTCGTTTCCAGTGGTTATTTTGCTCGTGTGAGGTAGCGTTGGATTCCTCTCGAGAAGCTCTTCCTTTTCGTACAAATTTTAGAAGCTGTAGTTGGCTAGTTGAGGAACACGAAGTTGCAGCCGTTCGAGTGTTGCGTCGACCGGGTAGAATTTCGTTCTGGTTTTCGGCTTTTACCAGAGTCTTCGGGATTTTTCGCAGGGTTAGTTGTTGCTCAGTATAAGGTACGGATCTTGAGCTTGTATTTCAGCGTAGAACGTGGCTTGGATGAATTGCGAGATGGCTGTGTTGGATTACCGTGCTTGTTGTTGTCCTGGTTGAGGACTGTGTATGCTGTTGGTGTATTTGCTGTGTTGCATATGTTTATATGTCTTTTTTCCAGCATGTTGCATACACGCATGGTATTCCTTTCCAGTTTTGGTATTCTTTGTACCATTGTTACATTGTTATTGTTTTCTTACCAGGATGTGAGGGCGAGCGGCGATACCGCACTCTCATCTCCCTGCTGGGATCGTAGCCACCATGAGCCGAGTGGTTAACTACCACAGTTCATGGGTGAGGCAACAGTAGTTTGAGTTGTTTGATGCATCCGGTAAGTGGGTGTAGTTTCATGGCGAGTGGCTCACTACCACACTGTGAACACACCTCGTGGTCACTGTACGTTGTCAACGAGTCTTGGAGCTATGTTTGAGTTCCTTAGCTCCCTTGTGGGTCGAGCTTTCCTTTGTTCCTTGGCGTCTCATGCATAGCACCTGCATTTTATTCCTTGCTGTTTATTGCTGTTGTATAGTTGCTCTCCGTACTGGGGTTTGACCCCATGTCCCTCCGGGGCTTGGTTTGTTTCTTTGTTGCGTTGTTTTCAGGAAACCCAGGTTCTACAGCTGGTCGTTGTTTCAACCCAGCTGGTGGTGCCCCAGGAGGTGGCTAGTGTGTCCCAGTAGCATATAGCATATATATATATGTATCAGTTAGCCAGGGGGATGCCCTGTGCTTTGTTGTTGTACCCGTAGGGGAATATGATACATGTTGGACTTGTATATGCTTTGTTGTTGAATGTTTGATGATTTGGGAACTTATTTTAAGTATTGTCGTATTTTAAATTATATGTTTAAAACCGTCGGGCCTAAAAGCGAAAATTTTACCCACTTTTTGATAGCTTCCGCTTGTGTTTATCTGTTGTGAGCACGAGGCCTGACATTTTTGGTATCAGGGCTTAAACTGGGATAAGCTCAATTCCTTTGATCACACTTGAGTCTAGGCACGGTGTTGCGTGTTGCATGTGCTTGCCTGACATTTTTGGTATCAGGGCTTAAACTGGGATAAGCTCAATTCCTTTGATCACACTTGAGTCTAGGCACGGTGTTGCGTGTTGCATGTGCTTGACTTATATGACTACGTGCTGCATATTTTGTGTTATATGCTTTCTATGCTGTATCGGTTCTGTTTTTCCTTATCCTGTTGAGTGTTTTAGATGCCGCCTAGACGTCGTGGTCGTAGTAGGGGTCTATTCCAGGAATCAGGAGGGCAGAATGAGGACCAATATAGTGCGCCTAGTCATACTCTTGAGAGTAGTGGAGAGGAGGAGGCTGTAGCTCCGCCGGCTCCGGTAGAGAGAATGGATGTGGTCATAGCTCGGTTTCAGAGGATGAGTCCTCCTATCTTCAATGGCGATGAATCGAGTGAGGACACGGATTCTTGGCTCCATAGCATCATACATCTGTTTGATCGAGCCCAGTATGACGACGATCTTCGGTTGAGGTTGGTGACCCTACTGTTGAGGAAGTCCGCAGAGCGTTGGTGGAGAGGTACGTCTAGTACCTTGCTGGAGACTGGTGTTGGCATTACTTGGGACACTTTCTATCAGGTCTTCAGGCAGGAGTATGTCCCCGACTCCTATGTAGCTGCCCGTGAGCGGGAGTTCGAGTTCTTGGAGCAATGTTCGTTGTCTGTGCGCGAGTACGCTCGCAAGTTTTCTGCTTTGTTGGCGTATGTTCCACATGTTGCTGGCCGGGAGAGGGCCAAGAGCACCAGGTTTGTGGAGGGCTTGAATGGGGATCTTTACCAGAGCGTTTTGACAAGCAAGCCCAAGTCCTATGCTGAGGCCGTGGATACTGCTATCCACATTGAGGAGGGCATGAAGAGCCGTAGTGCGCGTAGGGCGCAGGTGGCGCAAGCGGTGCAGGGTGGTAGGCCCGCTGGTCAGGGAGCTCAGTCGTCCCAGAGTTCTCAGTCCGCGCATTTTCCTCAGCAGCAGCAGCAGCAGGTAGCTCAGAAGTCTGGCCGTCAGAGGTTTCGACCCCGCGGTCAACAATTCAAGAAGAAGTCCGGTTCAGGGTCTTCTGGTTCTGGTAGTTCGAGTAGCAGCGGCTCTCGGGCGGAGTTTTGTGGTTTTTGCGGTGGGAAGCATTCTTCCACGCAATGTGTTGGCGTGCAGGGTTCCTGCAACCTATGTGGTCAGTATGGGCACTTTGCGAGAGTGTGTCCGTCAGCTGGATCACAGCAGGCCGCGGCCCAGC
The DNA here is from genome assembly GCA_001598015.1 of Dorcoceras hygrometricum. Taxonomy (NCBI): domain Eukaryota; kingdom Viridiplantae; phylum Streptophyta; class Magnoliopsida; order Lamiales; family Gesneriaceae; genus Dorcoceras; species Dorcoceras hygrometricum. The sequence goes on along the minus strand of KV020646.1, from coordinate 7,481 downwards.
CTCAGGGTCGTGGGGGTCAGTCTCGGGGCCGTTCGCAGCAGTTTCAGCAACCCCGTTTTGGTGAGACTCCGTTTAGGCCGTTTCAGCATCCTGGCCCTTCGCGTTTTGGGCAGTCGTCTCAGCCTTTCTTTCCAGGACCCCAGCAGGCTCAGGTTAACGCCTTCACGAGAGAGAAGACCGAGGAGACGCCGAGCCGGGTGATTGGAGGTACATGTCTTGTCTTTGACTTTCCTGCTCGTGTGTTGTTTGACACCGGTGATTCGCATTCGTTTATTTCCGATTCTTTTGTTGTTGAGCATGGTTTGTGTACCGTCCCTTTGCGTGATGTTGTTTCTGTTTCTACCCCCGGTGGTGTAAGCCTGTTTTCGCAAGAGATTTTGTTGGATGTTGTGCTGCGGTTTGGTGAGCATGCCTTGTTAGCGAATTTGATCCGTTTGATTCTTTGGGATTTCGATTGTATAGTTGGGATGGATGTGCTGTCCAACTACAGGGCCTCCGTGGATTGCTTTCATGGGATTGTGCGCTTTAGGCCTTTGTCTGGCGAGAAGTGGGACTTCTACGGCCAGGACTCGAGATCAAAGATTCCGTTAGTCTCCGCGATGGAAATGTTTAGCTTGTTGTCTTTGGGGAATGCTGGCTTTATGATCTACGCTTTGGATGCGTCTTCTTCTTCTAGTGTTCAGCTTAGTGACGTTCCCGTGGTGCGACAATTCCCCGACGTGTTTCCGGAGGAGATTCCTGGTTTTCCTCCGAGGAGGGAGATTGACTTCAGCATAGAGTTGGTGCCAGGCACAGCTCCGATTTCTCGTGCCCCGTATCGTCTAGCACCTGCGGAGTTGAGAGAACTCAAGGTTCAGTTAGATGACTTGCTGGAGAAGGGTTTCATTCGCCCTAGTATGTCACCGTGGGGAGCGCCCATTTTGTTTGTGAAGAAGAAGGATGGCTCAATGCGGATGTGCATTGATTTTCGTCAGTTGAATAAAGCCACCGTGAAGAATAAGTACCCGTTGCCGAGAATTGATGATCTGTTTGATCAGTTGCAGGGTTCTACGGTGTATTCTAAGATTGATCTTCGTTCCGGGTACCATCAGCTCAGAGTTAGGGACCAAGATGTCACGAAGACTGCGTTTCGTACGAGGTACGGACATTTTGAGTTTTTGGTAATGCCGTTTGGGTTGACAAACGCGCCTGCGGTCTTCATGGATCTGATGAACCGAGTCTTTCGAGAGTTCATAGATCAGTTTGTGATTGTTTTTATTGACGACATCTTAGTTTACTCGAAGACTCCGAGGGAGCACAAGGAGCACTTGGAAATGGTTCTTCAGAGGTTGAGAGAGCAGCAGTTGTATGCGAAGTTTTCCAAGTGCGAGTTTTGGTTGCAACGCGTTGTATTTCTGGGCCATGTAATTTCAGCGGATGGCATTTCTGTGGATCCCAGTAAAGTGGATGCTGTGTTGAACTGGGAGCGACCGAGAAATGTGTCTGAGATTCGCAGTTTCTTAGGTCTGGCTGGCTATTATCGTCGTTTCATTGAAGGGTTTTCTTCTATAGCTAAGCCGATGACCCAATTGACCCAGAAGGATAAACGGTTTGTTTGGACTGAGCAGTGTGAGAATGCTTTTCAACTGCTCAAGGAGAAGTTAACTACTGCGCCTGTGTTGGCTTTGCCGTCCGGATCAGGTGGTTTTGTTGTTTGCTCTGACGCTTTGCTAAATGGATTGGGTTGTGTGCTGATGCAGAATGGTAGAGTCATTGCGTATGCCTCGCGGCAGTTGAAACCGCACGAGACTCATTACCCAGTTCATGATTTGGAGTTAGAAGCGGTGGTCTTTGCGTTAAAGATCTGGCGTCACTACCTGTATGGCGAGCAGTTTGTGGTATACTCCGACCACAAGAGTTTGTAGTATCTGTTTTCGCAGCCTGACTTAAACATGAGACAGCGTAGGTGGATGGAGCTGCTTAAGGATTTTGACTGTGAGATTAAATACCAGCCTGGGAAGTCGAACGTAGTGGCTGATGCGTTGAGCAGGAAGGCTAGTGAGATGCTTGCGTCGTTGTACATCTCTAAGGATCAAGAGCATCTTAACACTACGAGTTGGAGATTCTACCCGGCTGAAGATTGCGTGATGGTTTCATCTTTCCAAGTGGAACCGCAGATTGTTTCTAGCATTCGAGCAGCTCAGAGGACCGATCCGTCAATCCACGAGTTGAAGATGAAAGTCAGAGCTGGCGAACTTGAGGACTATTCTGTCTCGTCCGATGGTTGTTTGCATTTCCGGGGCAGGTTGGTGGTGCCCAATTTGATTGATTTGAAGGAAGAGATCCTTCGAGAAGCGCACTGTAGTAGACATAGTGTTCATCCTGGTGCACGGAAGATGTACCATGCTTTAAAGCCGCACTTTTGGTGGGCTATAGGCGTTTTATTGAGAGGTTCTCTTCGATAGCCAGGCCGATGACTCAGTTGACCCAGAAGGATAGGAAGTTTGTTTGGACCGATGAGTGTGAGTCGAGTTTTCAGATGCTGAAGGAGAAGTTGACTACCGCTCCTATTTTGGCCTTGCCTTCGGGTTCTGGAATTTTTTTGGTGTGCTCTGATGCTTCTCTGTGTGGTTTAGGATGTGTTTTGATGCAAAATGGGTATGTGATTGCATATGCCTCTCGACAGTTGAAGCCTCATGAGACGAGATACCCCGTTCATGATTTAGAACTGCGATTGTGTTTGCCTTGAAGATATGGCGACACTATCTGTATGGTGAGGAGTTTGTGGTGTACACCGACCACAAGAGTTTGAAGTATATCTTCACCCAGTCGGATCTGAATATGAGGCAACGTCGTTGGATGGAGTTGCTTAAGGATTTTGATTGCGAGATACAGTATCAGCCTGGGCGGATGAACTTAGTAGCCGATGCTTTGAGTAGGAAATCCCAGCCTGCGATGCTAACTTCCTTGAGTATCTCGAGAGTCCACGAGCAGTTGAGTACTTCTGGTTGGCGTTTCCAACCGAGTGATCAGTACTTCTTAGTTTCTTCGATTCAGGTTGAACCATAGATTGTGTTTGACATCAGAGAGGCGCAGAGGACTGATCCGTATATCCATGAGTTGAAGATTAAAGCCCAGAATGGTCTGTCTGAAGATTTCTCTGTTGCTTCTGATGGATGTTTGAGATTTAGAGGAAGATTGGTGGTTTCGAACTTGATTGATTTGAAAGAGACTATTTTGAATGAAGCGCATTGCAGTCTATATAGCGTACATCCGGGGGAGAAGAAGATGCACCATGCTTTGAAGTCTCACTACTGGTGGGAAGGCATGAAGAGCGATATTTCTGGTTTTGTTGCTCGATTTTTGAATTGCCAGCAGGTCAAGGCTGAAAGAATGAGACCTGATTGTTGCAGAGTTTAGAAGTGCCTCAATGGAATTGGGACCACATCGCCATGGATTTTGTGACTCATCTACCTTGATCGAGTAGGGGATACGATGTGATTTGGGTGGTTATTGATAGACTCTTGAAGTCAGCCCATTTCATTCCCTATGATGTGAGGTGTTCGATGAAGAAAATGGCAAAGTTATATGTCGACCATGTGAGACCTGGATTCGTATTAAGGATTAATCGTTGGAATTAATCGGTTGATTATGAGATTTTGTGGTTTAGATCTCTGTTTTGAGTTGCATTTTCGGGTTCCATTTCGTGCGTTGAGCAATTCTGGATGCTTTCTTGTTTTTGAGTTTTTGAGGTGAAAGCTGGTTTGTGGACTAGCAGCTGGTCGGTGGCGAAACAGTCGTAGCTAGTTTTGGTAGAGCAGGGATTAAAACACCGTCGTTTGAGATGTTGCGACTGGTGTTTCGTATTTTGCGACTGGTTGTGGACTGTAGCTGCGACTGGTTTTATGCGAGGAGTTGTTGCGTCTGGATAAGAAGTCGAGAGCTATGGTCAACACGGGTCAACTTTCCTGTAGCTCGAAGATGATGCGTCGTCGTTTCGTTGTTGCGACTGGGAGCCCAGCTGTGAGTGAGTTTCGCCGCTATTGCTTGAGCTGGTATTTCGCGAGAGCTAGCGACTGGATGACGTCAGTGGAGCGACGTCGTTTGAGTTAGTTGCAACGCTGCGTTTTGAGGTTGTGACTGGATCCAGCTGAGAGTAGCGTTATATTGTTTTGTTCTTGCGACTGAATACCCAGCTGCTGGTATACTATGCGACGCCGTTTTGAGGACCAGTCGATGGTTTGCCTTGTGAGTGATTTTTAGCGTCCGGTCGACTGTTTGTCCAGCTTTTGTATTTTCGAAACAGCGTCTGGTTGTCCAGCTGCGAGAGATTGTTTGCTACTGTAGTTAGCGACTGGAATTGTTTAGCGTGGCTTGAGATTTCTTCAGCTGTTGGTTCTTGCGTCTGTTGGGTTGGGAAATTTGTTAGTGTCGACTGGTTTTGTCTGTTTTGTCTTGCGACTGGATACCCAGCTGCTGGGAGTATGCGACGTTGTTTGGATAAGTTGGTGCGACGCCGTTTTGAGGACCAGTCGATGGTTTGCCTTTGAGTGATTTTAGCGTCCGGTCTACTGGTTGTCCAGCTCTTGTATTTCGAAGCAGCGTCTGGTTGTCCAGCTTAGAGAGATTGTTCGCTACTGTAGTTAGCGACTGGTTTTGTTTAGCATGAATCGAGATTTCTTCAGCTGTTGGTTCTTGCGTCTGCTGGTTTGGGAATTGTTAGTGTCGACTGGTTTTGTCGGAAGACAATTATTGGTGTTGTTTTCCATTCGTTGCTAGTGCTATTTATAGGAAGACTTGGTCTTCGTATTTTGATATATTTTCCCATACTTAGCGATATTTCCAGCCTTTCGTTCCTTATCTTTTGAACCCTAGAACACTGTTCAGTCGTGAGCTTTCCGGCGATTTCCCGTCGTTTCCGGTGGTTGTTCTGCTCGTGCGAGGTAGCGTTGGACTCCTCTTGAGAAGCTCTTCCAATTCATACCAGTTTTAGAAGCTGAATTTGGCTAGTCGAGGAACGCGAAGTTGCTGTCGTTCGAGTGTTGCGTCGATTTGGTAGAACTACGTTCTGGTTTTCGGTGAGACCTTGTTCCTAGCCTTAGTTTTTAAGCTTTCTATGTAATTGTTGAGGTATATTGGGCAGCTGGTTGAGTGAGACTCCCAGCCGTGAGCTTGATTAGCAACCTGTTAGATTTACGTTGTGTATGCCGTGTGTTTAACAGGCTTTTACCAGAGTCTTCGGGATTTCTCGCAGGGTTAGTTGTTGCTCAGTATAAGGTACGGATCTTGAGCTTGTATTTCAGCGTAGAACGTGGCTTGGATGAATTGCGAGATGGCTGTGTTGGATTACCGTGCTTGTTGTTGTCCTGGTTGAGGACTGTGTATGCTGTTGGTGTATTTGCTGTGTTGCATATGTTTATATGTCTGTTTTCCAGCATGTTGCATACACGCATGGTATTCCTTTCCAGTTTTGGTATTCTTTGTACCATTGTTGCATTGTTATTGTTTTCTTACCAGGATGTGAGGGCGAGCGGCGATACCGCACTCTCATCTCCCTGCTGGGATCGTAGCCACCATGAGCCGAGTGGTTAACTACCACAGTTCATAGGCGAGGCAACAGTAGGTTGAGTTGTTTGATGCATCCGGTAAGTGGGTGTAGTTTCATGGCGAGTGGCTCACTACCACACTGTGAACACACCTCGTGGCCACTGTACGTTGTCAACGATTCTTGGAGCTATGTTTGAGTTCCTTAGCTCCCTTGTGGGTCGAGCTTTCCTTTGTTCCTTGGCGTCTCATGCATAGCACCTGCATTTTATTCCTTGCTGTTTATTGCTGTTGTATAGTTGCTCTCCGTACTGGGGTTTGACCCCATGTCCCTCCGGAGCTTGGTTTGTTTCTTTGTTGCGTTGTTTTCAGGAAACCCAGGTTCTACAGCTGGTCGTGGTTTCAACCCAGCTGGTGGTGCCCCAGGAGGTGGCTAGTGTGTCCCAGTAGCATATAGCATATATATATATGTATCAGTTAGCCAGGGGGATGCCCTGTGCTTTGTTGTTGTACCCGTAGGGGAATATGATACATGTTGGACTTGTATATGCTTTGTTGTTGAATGTTTGATGATTTGGGAACTTATTTTAAGTATTGTCGTATTTTAAATTATATGTTTAAAACCGTCGGGCCTAAAAGCGAAAATTTTACCCACTTTTTGATAGCTTCCGCATGTGTTTATCTGTTGTGAGCACGAGGCCTGACAGGTGAGACCTAGGCTCCTTTGCTTGCACAACGGCACCCGTGTTGTCGCAGTACACCGGGACTGGACCAACTCCATCAGGAATGACGCCCAACTCTTGGAGGAAATTCCTTATCCAAACGGCCTCCTTTGCAGCAGCTGATGCTGTAATGTACTCAGCCTCAGTGGTTGAATCCGCGATGGTGTCTTGCTTATAACTCTTCCAAGAGACAGCACCACCATTGAGCATGAATACAAATCCAGAGGTTGATTTCGAATCATCCTCGTCACACTGAAAGCTAGAATCAGTGTAGCCTTCCAGTTTCAGTTCACCACCCCCATAGACCATGAACATATTCTTAGTCCTTCGTAAGTACTTAAGAATATCCTTCACGAACTTCCAATGCAATTGGCCGGGGTTGGCCTGGTAGCGGCTCGTGACACTCAGAGCATACGCGACATCCGGTCTGGTCGAGATCATGCCATACATAATACTACCTATTGCCGAGGCATATGGTACACGTGCCATACTCTCTATCTCCTCTTCAGTCTTTGGACACATAGACTTAGATAGAGTGACCCCGTGGCACATAGGTAGGTGTCCTCTCTTGGACTCTTCCATAGAGAACCTCTTAAGTATGGTATCGATGTAGGTAGCTTGGGTGAGTCCGAGCATCCGTTTAGATCTATCCTGATAGATCTGTATTCCAAGAATATAGGATGCTTCACCCATGTCCTTCATCGAAAATCTACTAGACAACCATACTTTAGTTGACTGCAGCATTCCTACATCATTCCCAATGAGTAGAATGTCATCAACATAAAGTACGAGGAACGTCACTGCACTTTTAACTACCTTTTTATAGACACATGGCTCCTCAGGATTCTTGATGAAACCAAATTCCTTAATTGTTTCATCGAATCTCAGGTTCCAACTTCGTGATGCTTGTTTGAGACCGTAGATCGATCTCTGAAGCTTGCATACCTTATGCTCGCTCCCTACAGATGTGAAACCCTCAGGCTGCGTCATATAGATCTCTTCCTTAATGTTTCCATTAAGGAACGCAGTTTTCACATCCATTTGCCATATCTCATAGTCGTACCATGCGGCTATGGCTAACAAGATTCTAATTGACTTGAACATTGCGACTGGCGAGAAGGTTTCATCATAGTCAACACCTTGCCTTTGAGTGTAACCTTTCGCGACCAATCGTGCCTTGTAGGTCATTACCTTACCATCAGGCCCAAGTTTCCTCTTGTAGACCCATTTGCACCC
>KV020562.1:0-10608 GCA_001598015.1 Dorcoceras hygrometricum | reverse complement strand
ATGCTTGTTATTGTCCAGCATGTGCATACACGGATTTGCATCTCATTACAGTTTCATTGCCATCGTTGCGTCGTTCTTGTTCTGTTTCTTACCAGATTGCGAGGGCGAGCGGCAATACCGCACTCTCATCTCCCTGCTGGGTTATGTTAGCCCCTATGAGCCGAGTGGCTAACTACCACAGTTCATAGGTTGGGCAACAGCAGGCCGAGTTGTTGATGCATCTGGTATTTGGGTGTTGTCTCCCGGTGAGTGGTTAGCTACCACACTTGGAACACACCCAGTGGCCACCATTTGTTGCAGATCCAGTTGAGCTGTACTTTGACTCCTTTCCAGTTAGAGTCTTTGGTTGTTGTCCAGTATCTCATGCATAGCATCTGCATTTTATTCTTGCTGCTTACTGCTGATTTATAGTTGCTCTCCGTACTGGGGTTTGACCCCATGTCCCTCCGGGGCTTGGTTTGTTTCTTGTTGTGTTGTTTTCAGGAAACCCAGGTTCTACAACTGGTTGTGGGTTTAACCCAGCTGGTGGTGCCCCGGGAGGTGGCTAGTGTGTCCCAGTAGCATATAGCATATATATATATAGGTAACAGTTAGCCAGGGGGATGCCCTGCGCTTTGTTGTTGTACCCGTAGGGGATATGATACATGTATGGATTATATATGCTTTGTCGTTGCTTGTTTTATGATTTGGGAAACTTATTTTAAGTATCGCTTTATTTTAAATTATATGTTTAAAACCGTCGGGCCTAAAAGCGAAAATTTTACCCACTTTTTGATAGCTTCCGCATGCGTTTATCTGTTGTGAGCACGAGGCCTGACATTTTTGGTATCAGAGCTTAAACTGGGATAAGCTCAATTCCTTTGATCACATTTGAGTCTAGGCACAGTGTTGCGTATTTCTTACTTGTGCGGATGTCGGTGTATCAAAGAAGAATGACTCATTTCTATACTATAAAAGTGCGACCAAAGTGCATTAGGGTCGAGGACCTAGTAATGAGAAAAATTCTATACAAAGGAGATAGAGGGAAACTAGATCCAAAGTATGAAGGGCCAATTCGGGTGGTATAGAAGGCCAGAGTAGTTGCCTATTATCTAGCTGATGCGGAAAGGAATAGGAGAAAGCTTGAAACTTCCAGCATTTACTAAGGTACTATGTGTAGGTCTAGGTCGGTCTCATTGCATAATTTCATATTTTGTACATGTACACGAGATTGTGTTTTCCAGTATAAATATGATCTTGTTTATGCTTAAAGATGGTTCGTAAAGGTGTAAATTCGTGTTTACCAGAAAGTTTTCACAAGAAGTAGAGTCGGTTTCTTTCAAAATACAGGGAGCTACTACAAGCAGCTTACAAGTTTATGTTTCTAGATGCGTCCTTAGATATTTTGTTTTGCTTCAGACTAAGGAAATCTTCTGAGATGTTAGTCGTTATTGAGCTAAGTTTTCGATCTATTTATTTTTCTGAGCTGATCTTAAGTTCGTGATCTGATATTTCCCTGAGTTGTTTTGAACCAGTGATCTGCTTTCATTATTTTGAGCTGAGTTGACTTTGTTTGACCATTATAATCGAGTCGGCATATTTAAGTTGTGTTGATTTTCCCTAATATGAGTTGACCAAATAGCCCAGATCTTATTTCTAACCTGAGCTGGTTTACGCTCACAATATGTTTGATACTTTGAGCTGAACAGATTCAACTTAGGTCCACTCTGGATTATCATTGTAAACTCAAGTTTAATCCTTCATTCCACTAGATTTGATTCAAATGTATAACTCTAATATGTCCAAGATATACCCAAGTGCAAGAGATATTTCATCAGCTTAGAGCTCTGATATTCGTTATTCGTAATTATAGTTTGAGGTGATTCGAGTTTATTCTTCGAGTTAATTCCCATGTACTCCCAGTAGCTTTCGAACATTAAAAGATTTTATAGAAGCGAACTTTATACGTAAAGAGATCTATTCAGATCAGAGAAAAGTTTCAGCAGAAAAAATGTTTTAATGATATATGGCATGGTGACGAAGCATGAATGACAGAAGTTTTCCTTTCGGAAGGGTGATGACACTGGCTGACGAACCAGTGTGGCCCTTCATAGGAATGATAAGGATCTTGGTTGACGAACCTATATACCCCTTCAAACAACACAGGTTGGAATTTATTCCCTAGTTCTTGATTTCAGATGATAGATTGATCAAGCGAATATGACCTAAGGAGAGCTTCTACGCCATAATTCAACAGAAAATAAGAACTGTGAACAGGGTTATTTACAATCGTAGTATTGAGAAAAGTTAATGTTAAAGCTTACGTCCTTTAATGCCTTTAAATATTTGAAGTATGTACAGTTTACGCCTGTATTGCATGTTTTTGTTATTCTTAGATTTACTTGTTGAGTCTTTAGGCTCACTAGTGTTTTTGAGTGAACGTGATGAGGTTTAGTTAGAGCTGATTGGCGCAGGCTAGATCAGATCGGGGATGTTTATCATGGACATTCGTTTCCATGTTGTTTCAGTCCACGGTCTTTTGTTGTATATAATATTAGATACAGTTTTGAACGATTCATATTACTTCTAGTTTTATTCAATGTAACCTGGATGAATTTGTTCCATTTGATATACATGTATAAGTTTCGTGTGTGTGTATATATATATATCAGTCGATCTGTTAAATAACTATTGTATTTCAATTTGCACCTTTTCAGTTCATTTATTTAAAATTTTCGGATCGGGGCGCCACAACCTAGTTATGAGCAAATGAGAGAGAGAGAAACTAGATCCAAACTATGAAAGGCCAATTTGGGTTGTAGAGAAGGTCTGAGTAGCTGCCTATTATCTAGCTGATGCTGAAAGGAATAGGAGAAAACGTCCTTGAAACATCCAGCATTTACGAAGGTACTATGTGTAGGTCTAGGTCGGTCTCATTGCATATTTTCATATTTGTACATGTACATGAGATGCTCCCCAGATCAATAAAATTATCCCCCAGCACACTATGTTGCTGACTAAAATCCTAACTCCGGAAGGCAACTTAATTTGGATTAGTGACCTTCTCTGAGAATGATTATCAAAGCTCGACCAACTCGACACCTAAAAGGTCCAACCCCAGTTGGCAACTTAACTCGGATAGAGACCCTAACTGAAACTCTTGTCAAATCCCGGCCAGATCGACACTCAAAATCCCATCCGCGGTTGGCAAGTTAGCTAGGATTGTAACCCTATATGAGAATACTTGTCAAAGCCTAACCAGCTGAGTACCTAAAAAACACAACCCCAGTTGGCAACCTAACTTGGATAGTAACCCTTTCTGATAAGTCTTATAAAATTCATACCACCTCGGCACCTGAATAACATGACCCTGGTTGTGACTCAATTCAGATAGTAGACTTATCTGAAAACCTCACCAGTCCAAAGCCCGATCGAGGTGGGCTGATGAGAGTCAACTTTGTCTTAATAAATTTGAATCATTTATACTTACGTGCAACAATAACCTTTTTATCCGACCTATTCGGGTGTTCATTCTCCTATTTGTGATTACATTTATACTTAGTTGCAAATACAATATTTTATTGACCTGTTGTCAGGCCTCGTGCTCACAACAGAGTAAAAACCCAAACACATGCGGAAGCTTATCAAAAAGTGGGTAAAATTTTCGCTTTCAGGCCTGACGGTTTAAAACATATAATTTAAAATAGACAATACTCAAAATAAGTTTCCAGTTAAAACCCAAGGAAAGCAAGTATAGCGTCAGTACACAATAAACATGTATCAGACTCCACAACTGGATACAACCACGAAGCACAGGGCATCTCCCCGGCAACTAGACTGATACATATATATATATATATATGCTATACGCAACTGGGACACTCTAACCACCTCCTGGGGCACCACCAGCTGGGTTATAACCACGACCAGCTGTAAAACCTGGGTTTCCTGAAAACACACAAACAAGGAAAACAACCAAGCCCCAGAGGGACATGGGGTCAAACCCCAGTACGGAGAGCAACAATACAACAGCAATAAACAGCAAGGAATAAAATACAGATGCTATGCATGAGACACCGGAAAACAAAGGAAGGCTCAACCAACAAGGGAGCTAAGGAACTCAAGCACAACTCCAAGAATCTGCAAACGATGTGTGGCCACTGTGAGTGTAGGACATGTGGGAGTTACCCACTCATCCCTACTTGCTCACTAATACCAGGTGCAACAATCACTCAACCTACGGTTGCCCAACCTACGAACTGTGGTAGTTCGCCACTCGGCGCATAGGGGCTAACAACACCCAACAGAGATATGAGAGTGCGGTATTGCCGCTCGCCCTCGCAACCTGGTAAGAAACAACAGCAATACAACAAGGTACAAAGGCTACAAAGGCTGGAAAGGAATACCATGCGTGTATGCAACATGCTGAAATGCAAGCATATAAACATATGCAACACAGCAATAACACAATAGCATACACAATCCTCAACAGGATACAACCAGCAGGTACGGCCATTCCACGCACCCGCAACTACAAATCATTCAAGCCATAACCTCGCTGTAATATAAACTCAAATCCGTACCTTAAACCCCAATGCTTCTGAGCTATAATTAGCACACACACGCTGCTTCAACAATTAGTCCGAGCGACACACAGATCTGTCACCTGCTCAACAATTACAACACTGCTCAAGGACTAAATTACCGAATAGCTCACGGAAGGGAGTTACCAACTCCACCAGCGCCTGTTCTACCATTTAAACACACGAAAAGCTTTAAACAAAGCTTAAAGGTAGAACTACAACTTACCCCAACAAGCTAGGATCGAATCCTAACAAACTAGACAAGGGAGATGTCTCCGCGATCCTCTTCCAGCTCCTTCGCTGCCTAAAAGAAGGTTAAGAATCGAAACACCTACACGAGAGGAGTCCAACGCTACCTCGAACATCACGAACGACGACCGGAAATGACGAGAATTCACCGGAGAAGGTCACGGTGAACAGTACTCTAGGGTTCGAGAAACAGAGAACGAAAGGCTGGAAATTTCTAAGTATGGGAACTGATATCAGAAATTCGAAGACCAAGTTTTCCTTAAATAATTCCCACCACTGCTGAAATCTTAAAAACAATCCACCGACAAAATCAGTCGACGCCTTCTCTTCAACAAACGAACCCGCTGCTGCCAGCAGCAACGATAGCAAAGGCCCTCTAATACAAATCAAAACGGTGTCACAATAACTTAACCAAATGACGTCGCATAAGTGACGTAATCTTTTCTGCCAACAGCTGAACATCCAGTCGCAGGAAAGAAACAACGCACAACACTGTTCACAACTGAGACCAGTCGCAGCATCGAAACACAGCGTCGCAAATAACTCAAACGACGACGTCTTATACCCGCTACAGGAACTATCTGTTGATAGATATAAATCAGCCGTTGCTTCCCAAAACTTCACCGTTTCGGAATCCTATAGCGCGCTCCTGCTGAAATCCACGTAAGCGTTGCTGTCGCCAGATCTCGCACAACGTTACTCTAACAGCACCACCTGCTGACAGACCTTGCCAACCTCAATAAGACAGCGTATCAATCCCCCGCGATACAGAACGTGCTAAACTACCAACAGCAAAGCTTACGTCAGTGACTTCGATGCCAACATATAGCATGACGTCATCAAATCTGCTACCAGCAGATACCTCTAAACCCAAAATTACGAAAATCTCCAGAATTGTTCTAAGGAGGTAAATCGACCCAAAAACTACAACTCCACCTCGAAACAGGGATTCTAAACCACAGAAATCTCTAAACAACCGATTAATTCCCACAATTAATTCTTACTTACAAATCCAGGTCTCACACATGTTCGGGTGTTCATACTCCTATTTGAGATTACATTTATATTTAGTTCCAATCATAACCTCTTTATCAGACCTGTTTGGATGTTCATTCACCTGTTCGGGATCACATTTACACTTAGGCCACGTTTGGTAGCCTTGATTAGCCTTGGATAGTTTCACAGTCATTTGTTTGGTACGTTTTTAGCACCTGTCTGTTAAAACCTTGGGCCCTGGATTAATTTGATGCACAGTGAAATCAAGGCAGATAAGGAATCCCTCTTAAAAACGTGATATTGGCTATCCTTCTTTATCGATTGGACAAAGTTTACAGGTTTACCCCCAGAGTTACAAACCCATACCTTTTGCTTCGCATCAACTGGAATCCAAAAATCAGAGCTCAATCTAGAAGCAGAAGACTGAGATCTGGCGCCTCAAGTAAGTTCCCAACCAATATTTTTCGTTTACCCAGAGAAAGTACCTGCCTGATGATGCTTTTATCTGTTATGAAACACTGTGTGTTGTGAGAGTCTGTTGGTTCTGTTGGATCAGTAATCCAAAGGTTGAGTTCGTGATGAACTTTGTTCAGCGTGTATTCTTGTCGTCTTGACGACTACCTTTGATTTTGTTTTCCAAACAGCCTTCGTCATTTCGGATTATGTTTTCCCTACTCCGAAATCCAGAATTTAATTTTGGGGGATTTGGATCTTTTGAGTTTCGACCCAAGCCTTTTCAAATACCGAAGCCATTTCGGATTTTCTTTTCCTGACTCGGCAATCCTGACTTTAATTTGGTGATTGAGGTGTTTTTGAGTTTGGACCCAGCCTTTTCACAACCTTTTTTGGAGTGCTACGGTTCGTGTTACTACCTACAAAAGTTAAAAATTTGCTATTGAACCAGAAGAGTAGATTTTGATTAAGTTGTTATGAGCTGCATAACATGTGTATGCGTTTTGCACTTGAGTTATACAATTATGAGTTTCACTTTTACTTCCGTGTCTCTTCATGCACTGATTCTTTGTGACAAGCATGTGAAGACTTGGAAGATGGGTATTTGTGATTCATATGCCAGAGCTGACAACAAAGGTGAAATCTTGGGTTGTGAAATGAATATCAATGAGGAAGATGATGGCGATTTTGAAGATTGGGAGGGGATAGAGAGAACTGAATTGGAGAAGACTTTTGGTAAAGCTGTGGTGTTTGTAAGTTCTAATAGTAATGCTGATCGCTTAAGTGGAGATGTGAAATTGCAGTTACATGGGCTTCAAAGAGTTACTCTCGAAGGGGTTTGTTATGGATCACAACCTATGGTGTTGAAGGTTTCTGCTAGAGCCAAGTGGTATGTATACTGTTCAGATTTTCTTTGTTTATAAAAGAAATTTTCATGGCTGGAACTTGAAATTCGGTTGTCTTAACTTAGCTGTGCAATTTATATGCAGGGGACATTAAATTGATCCTAACTTTGTTTTTAAGAAAGTTGGCTTAGATTGAAAGATATTGTCGGTATGGTTCAAGTCAATGCGAAAGTGAGGAGCTGTAGGACGTTCTAAGAAGTGTTCTGATTTTGATAATTCCTAGTATATGATTGGCTTGTATATTTGTCTAGGTTTCAAGTCATTCTTGATCTACAGTGCTACTGAACTCTGGTTCTTGTTCAGTTGTTATATCATATGTTTAGCCGGACAAGAAGTCTTTAAAGCTAAGCGACATGAGCAGAGAAACGGCGATGGAGAACTATATCAACATGTTATCTGAACTCGAGAAAAACCTTCAGCTTTTGGACTGGCACATGGAGCAATCGGTAGGATGACTCTCTTGGTTCTGATTTTAAATGCCACAGTGCAGTGTGGAAAGCTCTTGGTACCGTAGATCCAGCAAAGGAATAGAATCCTTGGATAGACTAAATCCACCAGATTCCTGTCGAGGTTCCTAAGATGTCAATTCACCAGTGCAGTTTTTTAGAATTAATGTGTAGTTTAGACTTCTTGAATATGATGTTATTGTAAGAAAATATTGTAAATTTCCTTATGCAAATTTGCGTCAAATTGTGCAGAATTTGGATACAAGCTTCTCAAAATAAATGAAGGCAAGTATTTGTGCAAATCAATTGTAGCATGAGTTAAAAAGATAAGTGAATATTTGAAGTTTGTATACCAAGAATTAAAAGACAAGTCACTAGTCATTTTTACATAAAATTTTAACTTAGAAAGGTAATTTGGTAAAAGAGTCAGTCCAACCATATTTTAATCTATCCATTTAAAATCGAACCAAACACAACGCTACAAATCTCATATATTAAATATCACACCTATATTTTTAAATTATCATTCAAGTTATTTATCACATCCTAACTACCAAACGCAGCCTTAGTTTTAGTTATAATATTCAACTTACTCTGGTACATATTCGGCTGTCAGGTTATACGTACGTCTACGTTTGTTCATTTACTTATTCGGGTGTTCAATATACACTTGTTTGAAATTTAAATCATAGAATAGTGGAAATAAAATTGCACTTCGGAAAATAAAATTTTAGTACAACTAAAAAGGAAAAAAAATCCTAACAGGATAGCATAAGGAGTGGGAATGGGGGAAAGTGTTCGCTCCTCGGAAAGTGCTTGGATGGCCTCCACCTCGCTCTCCTCAGACATGTCCTCCATGTCTTGGAAAACGATGAGGAAGGGACAGGGTCATGTTTAGCCTAAGAGTGGGTATTAGCCCTGAAGTGGGCAAAATACCCATTGAACCCGTGCTCAAAAAAGGTTACCGCCTTAGTATAGCACTGCTCATAAAATTCACAGGATCTAAGAAAATCCTTTTTCATATTTGGGCAGGAGGCCTCAGTTTCCTCCTTCACCTTCTGGACCTTCTCCTCCCAAAGTTGAGTCACCATGGCTTCGGATGGTTGGTTTTGAAGATGGGTAGCCTCCAACTCCAAGAGGAGTAATTGATTCTCAACATCAAAGGCTCATCGGACCTCTTCCAACTCCCTCATCACCTTCTCATGTTAGGAGAGGATATCATTCATCTACTTCTTGGATGACCCAGCTACCTCCCAAACTTTCAGGAAGCATCGGGATAACTCACCACTCCAGATGAGGGACTGCACAAGCACAGGAAAGTAAGGACAGGTTCATATGCGGAATAAAGAGAGTGAAGGAAGAGTTGTACCTGCATGAAGATGGTGGTCAGAGCTTCCAGAGCCACCATGTCAGGAGCCAAAGATACCACCGGAAGATATGCATCGGGAGAAAAATTGTGGAAGAAACTGGATGAGCCACAAAAGAAACCCCTGGATTAGTGACCATCTCGGGAGGAGGTGCGACGACTGATTGGTGGCGGGGAATCAGCGACGGACCTCCTCCTCAGACTCCAATTCTATTGCTAGAGTTGCATCCTGGGCGGGTTTTTTTCCCGGCCTCTAATCATTACCCGTGAAGCTCCTCATCTTCTCTTTCTTTTTTCTTGCCTCAGCAGGCAAGCTCAGGTGTTTCTCGATCCCACTCTCTTACAGATTTTTGAAAGCATTCAACATCTGCGTCTTCATGATCTAGTCGACTGCACAAAGACGAAAATTTGGGAAACCTAGTGCTTATAAGGAACTGAGATTATTAGCACTGGCACAAAAGCTATACCTAACTTCCCTTCGTGCAGAAATAGAAGTGGCAAAATTTTAGTCGGGTCATACACCCAAGCAGGTAAGGGGGATGCGCTTGGTCACACTTTCCGACCAGGTCACGTCACAATGTTACGTGTCCCCTTCACGGACATTTCGCCTAGGAAAAGGTACCCGTTCATCCATCCTTATTATGAAATCGGGTTACTCTTTATAAACCAGAACTCATACACTAGACAAGTATATAATTTCCCAATGTCTTGTTGCTTGACCTGGGTTAATCTGTGAAGAAGCTGAAGGGAGAGGGAGCCCTAAAAAATTTCAAAGGAACCCCTAAAAATAGTGAACTTCAAGAGTTGGGGGTTAGTTGACTCGATCTTATTACAAAGTGACAACAGAGGAGCTGGATAAATCGGGGTATAGCAACCTAAACTCAATGTGGTCTAGATAAAAGATATGAAAGCCCTCCGGGGGAAGATGGGTGTGGTCGTTTATGCCGGGTATCAGAATCTCGTAGGACGCTGATAACCCGATTTCTCTCTAATAATGGGTATATCATGCTCCTTCATGATAGAAGCCTTGATATCATACCAAGGCCACCCTTTAGTAGCTATCCTCATCTCGTCAGAGGCAATCTACGCAATTTGGCTCCTACCAGACGCTTAGAGGTCAGAACTACCTTCCTCCTCTCTTCCTCAGAGGTCAGAACTGTTAGAGTAGATGCCCAACTAGCCAACTTGTGGCGTGTGGGTTTATAGACTCTTGTATGAAACAGTATTTATATATGATATTCGCATTCTTTTATATGACGCTCTTTACTTTCATTATGTGTGTAATGATTTACAATTGCGTTGAGTAAAGACCTAGAATGCACTAAAGCGTATGTTAGATGTGATAGTAGGTATGACGGCTATCATGAAACACATCTAATAGTCGCTGTGTATTCTGAACATGTTCCTAGTCGATTGGGCCGTCAAAATGAGGATAAGGCCGCCCGAGTTCGAGACTAGTATATGCGATGTGAAGTACCATGTTTCATTGGTAGGGAACATTGTGATATTCTGAGCATGCAGATAGATAGTGACCTGGTGATCTATCGAACTACCCTCGTTCGGACTTTCCAAGTGGTTACCATTTGTCGAGTGGATAAGTCCGAGGTCTTGGTTGTACTGATTAGTCCTCA
>KV020557.1:0-10489 GCA_001598015.1 Dorcoceras hygrometricum | reverse complement strand
ACACACGAATTAAATCTGGACAGTTCCAACTAGAGATCAAAATATTTTCCAAAACAGATTTCATCCAAGTTCGAAATTTCAAAATTTCAATTCTTAATTCTCGTGACTAATCTATCTCAAATTTCGATTAATCACTAAATAGAAATCTGGATCCTCACAGACGGTCCCCTTAACGTCCCCAATAATATGAGCCAACGTTAAAGGGAGTTCCGACCGACTCACAGCAATTGTCAATGGCGTGGACAGCTTTCCGACATACATGACCCCCTCAATAATATGAGTCGGGCCATGTAAACGGGTAGCATCGACGTACACCCATTGTTGATGGAAGGTAGGGTTAATTTAAACAATTTTAAATACCCTTTTGTTTATCGAATAAACATTTATCTTGATATAAGTTTTAAATCAAATTTAAAACGAGGGATTTTATTTTTGAAAAATTTTAGTCTCATGCATATTTAAATCTAATTTAAAACATGCAACATGCGGATTCAATTAATCTATATATCAACATATATAAGTAACATTGGGATGATCGATCGCGAGAGCTATGCGGTCCGTGGTTGCCAGCCACGGACCTGGGTCCAATCCTAGGGGTAATGCAATATGCAATGCAATCCTATTACAAAGCTTTCCGATTTTACAGATATTCGGTCTTCAATATCTTGATCGTCATTGTCAACCGTCTTCGGATGTCCTCCCACTAAATCTAGTAATTTACATTTAAATTGACTATGACAAATAAGAGATACATTTATCAAGGGGTGGGAACGGGCCACAAACAGGCCCACTTTAAATGATAATCAAATATATAAAAACCGAAATCAAATAAAGTCTATTGCATACACCTAACACATTGGGCACGGCTCTCGATCACCCCAATCATGCAATTAATCTAATTAACATGCATAATTTAAATAATCTAATTATTTATCGTAAAATCATATTCTAATTACAAAATCGTATTTTAAAATAAAATCGTATTTTGCCGATAAAACAAATTTTAATCAACAAAATCATATTTTATCACAAAATCATATTTCATAATTAAAATCACATTTTACTAATTTTAATTGTATCAAATTAGGATTAAAGCAATTTTAGACCCAAAAACTTAAAATTTCAAAATCGATCAAAACCGGGCCCGACATCGCATACCGGCCCGAAAAACTTCACGGGCTGCCCGGGACAGGCCCGAACCAAACCCTAAAAGAACGCGGCCCAGCCGTCACGACATCGTCGGAAACTCGCCGGAGCATCGCCGGACGGCGGCGGCGCCGCCACCACGAAGAACTCGCGGCGGCAACGCGCACGACGTTGCGCGACGAGCGCGCAACGTGCGTCGACCAAGGCGGCGCACCATCGGCCATACAAAGCCTCGAAAGGCGCCATGCCAATCGCGCGAGCGTTGGGGCGCCGCCGCACATGGCGGCGGCCGGCGTTTGTTTCAAAATTTGATTTTTCGATCTGAAATTAAGACATTAGATAAAATTATGGCAATATCGTATGATCAGATCCGAAAAACACTGGCTCTGATACCGCTGTTGGGTATCTGGATCCGCCCCCCGGCAAGGCAGCGGAAGAACATAGAATAAACAGCCGGGAGACGATCAATACGAAAAATTCAATAACAGTTATCGACATGCATAGGGGGTTCAAAACCACTACCTTGCTGGCACTTGTTCCTGGCTCCAACCGTAGTTACAATAACGTCGGCTCTTCTCGGTAGATTGCGGTAGTAATCGCCAATCCTGTCCATGACCAGAAAAGAGACTCCTTCGTCAGCCTGCACTAGAAGGACTGACGAGATCAGCACGAATAGATTCTCCTCGTCGAATTGGCCGGAAACAATTTTCCGGCGAAGACGGGCGGCGGCGGCGGCGGCGCGTGGATGCGGCGGCGGCGGCGGCGGCGGCTTGAGAGAGGAGAGGGGCGGCGGTATCTAGGTTTAGGGTTAGGTTAAGTTGTGTAATGTCATGTTTACAATGAAGTTATTAAGTCTAATTAAATAGACTTAATGATGGACTTGGACCGGCCCAACGGGCCCGGGTCCAATGACGATATCCATCGCTGCGACTTCATCGTAACTCCGATCGTCGATCAGATCGGACCGATCGACTCAGTTTCCAAAACTGAATGTTATGATGTGAAAAACGATTTTTCAGATCATCCAACCCTAAATTGCAAAATGACCGTTTTGCCCCTCAACAGCGGGAAACCTCGGTTTGACCCCTGTTGACTTTTAGGAAGTCGCACCCCCCAAAATCCTCTTCTCGTGCTCCACACATTGAGCTGAGTATCCGTGCGGGAATCTCGAATCTAGTACTTGTGTGACCCTCAATGGTTCAGGGATACAGCTAGCCGTGGGCCCACAACCATTGTGGCTCCGGAATCATAATTCCGGACTTGCCCATCGGATCATGGTAAAGCGTCTAGCAACATCGCCCCATGATCCCCTAGGTATCACTGATAGTGCCTGCAAGAACCAGTCGGTCGTGGTTAGCGTACTGTACGGTCCTTTCAATCCATATATCCCGATCCGATCAACGACCATTGGTAAATCGAGAGTCGCTATAGATCCGATAGCTATGCGTACATCTTGGAGATCGAATAGTGACATCGCGAGTGTAACTAGGTAAACACATTTACCTAAAACACTTCTAGTACTCTGGCCATAGATTTATACACTATTATCCCCTCAGATAGCATAGGATATCCACGCATGTCTGCGAGCGGTGAATCCTCGACAACGATGCATCGACTCCTACATGCATCGGGGTCTCACCCAATCCCGAGCCTTATGCCCCCAAGTGAGTCGGCAAACGGGTCAAAGTGAGACGCCTATCATGTAGAGTCTCAATGAAGTTTCGAGTCGTGAGGACTAATCAGTACAACCAAGACCTCGGACTTATCCACTCGACAAATGGTAACCACATGGAAAGTCCGAACGAGGGTAGTTCGATAGATCACCAGGTCACTATCTATCTGCATGCTCAGAACATCACAATGTTCCCTACCAATAAAACATGGTACTTCGCATCGCAGATACTAGTCTCGAACTCGGGCGGCCTTATCCTCATTTTGACGGCCCAATCGACTAGGAACATGTTCAGAATACACAGCGACTATTAGATGTGTTCCATGATAGTCGTCATACCCACTATCACATCTAACATGCGCTTAAGTGCATTCTAGGTCTTTACTCAACACAATTGTAAATCATTACACACATAATGAAAGTAAAGAACGCCATATAAAAGAATGCGAATATCATATATATAAAGATTGTTTCATACAAGAGTCTATAAACCCACATGCCAAAAGTTGGCTAGTTGTGCATCTACTCTAACACATGCTCAATAACAAAAGAATCAAAGATGAAAGAATGCGATGCACCAGTGTCAAACAACACACACGCAGGAAAATCGAAAACAAGACATGTACCTGCGATCACCCTACTCGGTGTCTCCTCCGCCTGCTCCCTAGTAATGACGTTGGCCTGAGCATGCAGGGGTCCAGAGAAGAACGGCTGACACGGCTGTCCGAATTGTGACGGACCAGGCTCCTGTAACGGCCTGAACTGAGTCTCACCAATCTTGGGCTGCTGAAACTGAGGGTAACGACCCCTAGACTGTCCTCCACGACCCTAAGGTGGGGCTGCGGCTAGATGCGATCTTGCTGACGGACACACCCTAGAGAAATGCCCATACTGACCGCAAATATTGCAAGAGTCCTACACTCCAACACACTGGGTAGAAGGATGATTGCCACCACAATAACCATAGAACTCAACCCGAGAACCACTGCTACTCGAGCTACCTGAACCAGACGATCCAGAACCAGACTTCTTCTTGAACTGTTGACCACGGGGTCGGAACCTCTGACGGCCAGACTGCAGTGCCACCTGCGGCTGCTGCTGCTGCTGGGGCTGATGGGCTGACTGAGAAGCCTGAGAGGACTGCGCTCCCTGACTAGCAGGACGACCACCCTTCGCTACCTGCTGCCTACGAGCACGACGACTCCTCAAACCCTCCTCAATATCGATAGCACTATCCACTGCCTCAGCATAAGTTTTGGGTTTGCTTGTCAGTACCATATGATATAGCTCTTCGTTTAAACCCTCTAAAAATCTTGTCCTCTTGGCCCTCTCCCGGCCAGAAACATGAGGAACGTACGCCAACAAAGAAGAAAACATCCGATTGTTTTCATGGACAGACATCGAGCCCTGCTCCAGATGATCAAACTCCCGCTCATGGGCGTTCACGTAAGATTCAGGAACATACTCCTGCCTAAAAGTCTTGCAAAAGCTATCCCAAGTAATCCCAACGCCGGTCTCCAACAAAGTACTAGAAGCACCTCGCCACCAGCGCTTTGCACCCTTTCAAGGCTGAAGGGTCACCAAGCTCAACCGAAGCTCGTCATTGTACTGGACACGATCGAATAGGCCAGTGATGTTCCGAAGCCACGAATCTGCATCCTCGCTCGACTCATCGCCATTAAAGACCTGGGTGTTCATCCTCTGAAACCTCTCTATCACAAAGTCCATCCTCTCTACAGGGGTCTGCAAAACCTCAACCTCCTCTTCCTCATCACGGCTACTACGAGTACGACTAGGAGCACTACGCCGATCCTCATTCTGTCACTCCGACTCCTGAAACTGCCCCCTACCTCTAGCTCTACGTCTAGGTGGCAGCTACGAAGGCACTCAACAGGATAAGGCAACAGAGAACAGATACAGCATAGATATCACAACAATATGTAGCACATAAATCACATAGACAAGCACATGCAACACACGACGCTGTGCCCAGACTCAAGTGTGATCAAAGAAATCGAGCTTATCCCAGCTTAAGCTCTGATACCAAAATGTCAGGCCTCGTGCTCACAACAGAGTAAAATCACACAAACACAAGCGGAAGCTACTAAAAAGCGGGTAATATTTTGCTTTTGGCCTCACGGTTTAAAACGATATAATTTAAAATACGACAATACTCAAAACAGATATCCCAGTTAACAAAACCATCACCACAAACGGTACAGCATAAACATGTATCAAATACCTGGTAACAACCACCACTGAGCACAACAAAATACAACAAGAGCACAGGGCATCCCCTGGCTAACTGTACTGATACATAGATATATGCTATATACTACTGGGATACTCTAACCACCACCTGGGGCACCTCTAGCTGGGTCAGCTCCACGACCAACTGGATAACCTGAACATCAAAACAGGAAAGGAAAACAAACCAAGCCCCAGAGGGACATGTGGTCAAACAACAGTACGGGGATAAACTGAAACAGCTAAAGCAAAGCATAAGTTAAAATGCAGATGCTATGCATGAGACACAGGACAATCGCTGAAGGCTACAATCGAAGAGGAGCCAAAGTAACTCGCATAGCTCAAACGAATCTGCAACAAACGGTGGCCACTAGTGTGTGTCCAAAGTGTGGTAATGGAGCCACTCTCCTTGACACTACACCCGAATACCATATGCATCAAACAGCTCAACCTGTCGTTGCACAACTCATGAACTGTGGTAGTTAACCACTCGGCGCATGAGGGCTAACAGATCCCAGCAGGGATATGAGAGTGCGGTATTTCTGCTCGCCCTCGCATCCTGGTAAGAAACAACAGCACAATACAACAAGATACAAAGCAAGGGATCTGAAATGCAAGTGAATAAATGCGTGTATGCAGTCAACCAAGTGCAGCTAGCATAACACAAATGCAACAGCAAGCAATACACAGCAATTATGCACGGAAATTCCAATCAGCGATGCATATCAGCTCTCACATTCAATCCCACGCCAAATCCAAGCTGAATTTCAAGCTCAAGATCGGTACCTCTAATTTTTGGGCAACAATTACCGCAAACAAGCACGAGAAATTTGATACAAGCACCTGCCGAAGCAAACAACGCACAAAACAACTCAGGCAAGCTAAAAAAAACTCACGGCCAACAACAGCAGCTCACGGCTGGGAGCTAAGCTCAACCAGAAATCAATCCTACCAATACAACTTATCAGGGAGCTTAAATTAAGGCTAGGAAAAAGATTTCAACAAATAAACCGAAAGGCTACCTGCACACGTAAAAGGCACAAACGAAACAGCAGCTTCGTGCTTTTGCTCCAGCCAACGAAAGCCTCCAAAAGTGGTATGGTAAGAAAGAGCTCGTCGAGAGGAGTCCAAAGCTACCTCGGACGTCCAAAACGGTGGCCGGAAACGACGGGAATTCACCGGAGAAGCGCACTATGAACTGTACCCGACGGTTTGAGCGAAGAATGAATGTCGGAAGGATTTTTGCTAAGTATGGGATCTGCTAATATAATTGAAGGCCAACGCTTCTTACATGAATATACACGCATGAAATCTGCTAAAACCTACACCGACAAAAACAGATCCCTCAACAAATTAATGCATGCGTTAAATAGCTCTCAACAACGGAACGACGTCGCGCGACACCATGGGAGAAATCTGGAAAGCTAACGCTAGAGAAGTCTGAAGGCAAAACGCTAACAGCTGGAGGCGTCTGGAACTAACGCTAGAGACATCTGCTCAAACAAACGCTAAACGCTAACTCTCGCGCCACAGATCTCTCCATCCAGTGCTAACCAAAACTGAGACGTATTGGTGACATCTGAAAACCAGCGCTATATATTGTCCCGTGCACCAGCGATCACGATCATCAGATCTCACAACCAAACGCTAAGCCAAACGACACTGTATTAACTTATCTTAAAGACATCGTATTGCGCTCAACACAAAACGTGCGGGCAGACTCCAAATCATATCCTAGCTCTAACGAAATATCAGATCTCTCCTAAATGACGGCCTATTATGTTCTCTCGCTACAAAACACGTTGATGGCTTAACGCTGGAAGAAATCTGTTCACTCGCACGCTAAACTCGCGAAACAGATTTCACACGCAACATAAAACACGCCGCAACACCAAGCGTCCAGCTTCTCAAAAATGCGAACAGATTTCACCACTAAACCGAACAGATCTCACCCGAGCACCCAAAACAGATTTCTAACTCAAAAATATCAAAATTTCCAAAATTGCTCCAAAGGTGAAATCTGACCCGAAAATGCAAACGAAACCTTCAAATTGAAATATAAACATCCAGAATTTCTTAAAATTCGATTTATTCCAACCAATTATTCTTCGTTAAATTTCAGGTTTCACATATTTAGATCATTCATTTAAAACATCGTCATACTTAAAATACTACATATATAATTAAATATATATTCACGGGCTTCTACATTTTCTACTCCGGAAAAGGACTGGTTCATGTGCCTGGCCCACTAATTCTAAGCCCAAAATCCTAGACTTAACTTTAAAATAACATCTAACCCTAAACATGACTAGGACCATAACTTTAAAATTGAACTTTAAAAAGTTTATAGAATACTCACTCCTTTACCTTAAATTCAAGCACTTAAATTTGACCAAATAAAAGTCTGATTGACCAAAATTTTGACTTTAAAACTTAATACAAATATTAGTTCCATAAAATAATTAAAAGTTTGACTTAAAATTTTACTTAAAACATTTGACCTAAAATTCTTAAAATTGGACCAAAAACGTTAAAATTAAAATACCCGGTCCAGAAATAAAATAAGTCGGACCAAGCTTAAAAAATTTTTACTCAACCCTCGAATAACCGACGTAGTCCAACCGAACCCAGAAAACCGGTCCAGTTGAACTGGACCACACGCCTCACAAACCCTAGCCGCCGCCACCATGCACGACGCGACTTCCAGCCAACTACCTCCCTTGTAGCGCCCCAAAATCCATAGGACCACAACTTCTAGTCCTTTTAATTTATGAACCCTTTCAAAATCTCAGACTTCAGCTTGTTTTTTTATTTGAAAGCTGATTTCTTATTATTAGATGTCACCTCGAGCACAATACGATCGATTTTCAGATTTCGCAAATAAAATGATTTTGGATGGTGGCTCTTTTTCAGATTTGATAACGCATTCACAAATTAAAATAGTGACAGTGGACTTTTAATAAATTTTGAGAAGTAAGCATGATACACCATGCCTACTCGAGTGTTTTTTTCTGTTACCGTTAAACTCCCATGCCTATGGTACTTGAGGACTATAAGTTCAATTATTTGTAAGAAAATCTTCATTTGTCATCAAAACCATAGGAAGCTCGTTGCTGTGCTTGAGGAGACCCACTGTTGAGATCTGCTGTGTTTCTTGTTTCTCCAGCGTTAAGGCAAGTAAATCTGATTCTTGCTATGACATGAAAGTATATATTGTTCCCTTTCAGTTCTGTGATTGCTTGCCTGAGTTATGTTCATTTTCCGTTATAGTTCATGCCTTTGTTGGTTTGAAAATATGTATATTTTTTCGAGTTCACAGTTAGTTTCTGTTAGAAACTCAAAATGTGTTTTATGCGATGGATGTTGATTTTATATGCTGAGCATACAGATCTCCAGTTCAACGCATAGTTACGAATTTCCTCCTAGTGAATGGTAACGTCTGGGCTCGACGCCATGAAATCGATGATGCTAGTTGAATCATGATTTGATTATGGTTTGATAGGCAGCACTGGTATCTTCGGAAGTCGTTCTGATGTTACTGAACTAGTTCTTAGTCAGATTCCTGTTTCTTATGTTAGCAATCAGATTTCCATACTATTGACTACTTCACTCCTACATTGACATCTAAACGATCTCGTGTATAATGTTGGTTTCGTTCACATCTGAGTTGACCAACCTAATTTCGTTGACATCTGAGTTGACCAACCTAATGTCGTTGACATCTGAGTTGACCAATGTCAAAGTCTATTGTTACTTCTACACACTAATCCTACGGAGACATCTGTTTTCCCAAGAGACATCTGTTTCACTTTATAACCTTGTTTCTACAGAAGACTTCTGAATTCCCGCTAGCGATAACCTTTGCACCGTAGAGATCTGATTCCATACCAGCGATGGCATTACCTATAACCAGAGAGACCCGTTTTCCCCAGTCAAAGCTGTATGCTCAGTGAAAATGTTATTTCATGGAAAGAAAATGAGTTTTTAAAATGAAGTGAACCTCGATGTTGAGATCTGATTTCAAACCAGTGGTTGTTTAAAGGAAGAAATGTTCAGATTTTTAGATTTATGGCAAAGATAACAGACGATCCACACGGAAAGGAGAGCAGCTGTCCAGAAGTCAGTTGCCCTTTCATATTGGAAGGGTGAGCAGTCGCCCAGTTGTCGGTTGACCCTTCATATTGAGCTATAAGCTAAAGCCTGAATTCAGACGTAACTTTATCAAGTGCAATGGGACCTAAGAAGAGCTTCTGAGCAATAAGTGTAAAGAAGATAATGATGGGATTTGAGTTCTCCCATAACTAATGCTTACGAAAGAGTTTATGTTTAAATGACTTCCTTTAAACTAGGGTATCATATGTATTGCACCTGCCTGCATATTGTGCTCTTGTTATTCTCAGTTTTGCTTGCTGAGCCCCTAGGCTCACTATCTTTCTTGGTGCAGGTGAGTCAGTTCCGGGGCAGACGGAAGGAGGGATCTGAACCAGCTATGATGGGTGGGTGTTTATCGAAGGCCTGCAGTTCCGTGACATTCATTTTACTGTTGTTGTTTTTGATCTTTTTTCAATATGTATTAAGATCCATTGCAACAATAATGGATTCAGATAGAATTCCGAAAGTTGTAATGTCGCAATTGCTTTTTGCACTAAGAATATAATGTTGGTCGATCCGGATCCGCCCCCGGCTAGGCAGCGGAAGAACGATAGAAAAAGCCGAGAGACGATCAATACGAAAAATCAAAACAAACTACGACATTCATAGGATGTTTAAGCGGATTACCTTGCTGGCACTTGTGCCTGGCTCCAACCGGTATTACAAGAATCCGGCTCTTCTCGGTAGATTGCGGTAGTTTACGCCAATCCGGTCCACGACCAGATCCATGTTAGAACAATATTTATTAAGTTTTGGTGATAACAAAAAGACAAAATGGATTGATCGATCAGTTGTCGCATTCAACAGTGCTACTTTTATCAGTTGGAGTTTTCATGAAGAAATCAGCAGTTGATTAGTTAGAGGAGTGCTAAACGACGGCGTCTTGATAAAGTGGAACGGCGTCGTTGGTATGAACAGTTACAGTTCAGCAGATACCTTCTTGAAGAGCTACAGCAGTTATTCGTGAAGATTCAGCAGATGGTATTCGATTTGAGTTCTATCGTGCTTTGCTAAGAAGTGCAAACGACAGCGTTTTGATAAGTTGGAACGACGTCGTGGAGTGCACTGTTTCGAATCAGCAGATGAAGATTTCAGCAGACTCTTTGTTGAAGAGGTTCAGCAGTTGGTTTTGTCTTTGTGTTGAAGAAAGCTATACGACAGCGTTTGATTTAGTTGGAACGACAGCGTATTGGCTTAGAGTTTTCAGCAGAGTATTATTTCAGCAGATGCGCTACTTGTTGTTGTCCAGCAGATGCTTTTCGAAGATAG
>KV020553.1:0-11236 GCA_001598015.1 Dorcoceras hygrometricum | reverse complement strand
AGTTTGTAAAACACCAAACCTTCTTTTAAAGAAATCATTTCACCTCCTTAAAACATTTTCTAGTCGATTTAAAATCAGCTCGTGCATCGCTACTTGGAGTTACCTGCTGAAATCAGCCGTAGCGCAAATCTTACCTGATGGAATGAATAATTCAGCAGATACATGATATTTAAAATTGCCAAAATGGCCCATATGATTTATGAAGTACATAAATATGGTCCTAAGGATTTTGGGGCGTTACACCTTTTCTATGTAAAAATTCCCTTTCCAGAAAGGTGGCATTTCTAGAAACAAACACTTTTGTTTCATTGGGATAGTAGAAGTAGTATCCAATAGAATTCTTTGGATACCCAACAAAGTAACATAAGATGGATCTATTATCCAGCTTATCTCCCACTGTCTGCTTCACGTAAGCAGGACATCCCCAAATCCTCAAGTATGAGTATTTGGGTGGCTTGACCATCCATATCTCATATGGAGTCTTATCCACTGTCTTGGTATGGACATTGTTCAACAACATAACCGCCGTTTCGAGCGCATAGCCCCAAAACAAGGCAGGAAGTTCAGTGAAACTCATAATAGATCGAACCATGTCCATCAAGGTTCGATTACGACGCTCCGCTACACCATTGAGCTGTGGTGTGGCCGGAGGGGTCCACTGTGAGAGAATCTCATTCTCTTTAAGATAGTCTTGAAACTCGGCACTCAAGTATCCACCTCGATCGGATCGAAGTGTTTTAATACTTTTTCCCAATTGATTTTACACTTCAGCCTTGAATTCTTTGAACCTTTCAAAGGATTCAGACTTGTGCTTCATTAAGTACAAGTACCCATACCTAGAGTGATCATCGATAAAGGTGATGAAGTAGGTGTGCCCGGACTTAGTACCAATGCTAAGTGGGCCACACACATCAGTGTGGATCAAATCCAGTAGGCCTTCAGCACGTTCAGCTTTGCCCGTGAAGGGCAACTTAGTCATTTTCCCTTGAGACAAGACTGACAAGTTGGTAGGGAGTTAATGTTAGACATATCAAACATGTCACTCCTAATCAACTTGTTCATCCTATTTAAAGAACATGACCTAGCCTAGCGTGCCAAAGTTGTGCCGGGTTCAAACTATCGTTTTTCCTTTTTATTGTCAAATCATTGCAGATATGAGATCCACATCCGGTATCAAATACCCAAGAAGTCGAATTAAGAGACATATTTATTTCGATGTAGAACATACCTTTTGCAGTTCGCAACTGCTCGAGGTAATCCTTAAAGTTCCTCCTCCAGTGTCCAGGCTTGTGACAGTGGTGGCAAACATCCTCTGATTTGTTCGGCTTTGAAGTCCCTGCCTTGGGCTTCTTGGTGGGCTTTCCCTCCTTCGCAGGGGCAGAACTCTTCTTACCCTTGCTTTTGGGCCCCTTCTTCGCAGAGTAAGAAGAGCCCATAAGGAGGACGGACTTGTCCTTCTTTATGGTCCCTTCGAACACGACAAGCATGTTCACCACCTCTTAAAGGGTGGCTTCCAGCTTGTTCATGTTAAAGTTGACCACAAAGAGGTCGAACGCAGCAGGGAGGGATAGGGAAGCAGATCCACAGACAGCTCATGTGGAAGCGTGATTTCAAGGCCCACTAGCTTCTCAATGAGCCCAATCATACCGAACCCCATGCTCGCGGACCGAGGTCCCTCGCGCACGCGGCTCGTCATGAGATCCTTGACAGTAGTGAACCTCTCAGTCCGAGAGTTCTCCCCATACAGCTCCTTGAGATGAAGGTGTATGTCAGCAGCATACACCGTCTTCTCAAAAGGCCGCTGCATTTCGTTGGACATAGATGCTATCATATAGCACCGTGCCTTAAGCTCGTCGTCCCATAATTTATCCAGCTTTGCCAGCTCCTCAGGACTAGCATCGGCAGGGGCTTCCTTCGGAGGGATCTTCTCTAGCGTTTAGAGAAGTTTCTCCGAAGCCAAGACAATCTCGAGGTTTCGAAGCCAATCTTGATAGTTCAAACCAGTGAACTTGTTGCTATCCAGTATAACAGCAAGTGGATTTTTGATTGAAGACATTGTAATAGCAGTTTATACTGAAAAGAAAACAGACATGCATTACAGACTATTTATGAAAAACGCTAAGACATAAACAAGGTCATTTATTTTTATGAATTACCCTCCCACTATTTTAACGATTTCACCACCCTCTAATGAAATCGAGAAACAAGTTTCCTTAGTGGGTACATAGAGTCCAATCAAGAAATCATGGTCCCGAATAATATCAGCCAACCATGATCCTCAAAAGGTAGAGACCAATTACAACAGGTGCAACCTCCATGTATTTACCTCACGTCCAGTAAGGGCCCAATAATATGACGCCGATTACTATCACGTGCCAAGATGACCCATCAATGTTGAGTTGTGATGGACGGTCACCTTAACGTCCCCAATAATTGAGCCAACGTTAAAGGGAGTTCCAACCAACTCACAGCAAGTGTCAATGACGTGTACAGCTTTCCGGCATACATAACCCCCTCAATAATATGAGACGGGTCATGTATACGGGTAGCATCGACGTACACCCATTGGTGATGGAAGGTAGGAAATTTTAAACAATATTTAAATTCCCTTAGCTTATCGAATAAACTTTTGATCTTGATATAAATTTTAAATCAAATTTAAAATGAGGGATTTTAATGTTGAAATTTTGTCTCAATAATTTTAAATCAAATTTAAAATCACGGATTCAACTGATATATATATATCACATATATAATTGGGATGATCGATAAGCGAGAGCTATGCGATCCGTGGTTGCCAAGCACGGATCTTGGTCCAATCCTAGGTGACATGCAGTATGCAAATGCAATCCTATTACATTAGCTTCCAGTTTTACAAATCTTCGGTCTTCAATATCTTTGATCATCATCTCCACCATCTTCAAAATTATCCTCCCACTAAGTCTAATATTTACATTTAAATAACCATGACAAATAGAAACATTATCAATTAAATTAATTGATATAAATAAAATAATCAAATCAAATTTGATATAATCCAACAAAATCAAATTTTAAATATAAAATCACATTTTATAAATAAAATCTTATTTTGTAATTATAATTGCATCAAATTTGGGTTCAAAACTATTTTAGGCACAAGATCTCAAAAATTTCAAAAATTAATTTTGGTCCGACCAAAAAGACCCAATATCAATATTGGCCCGAAAACCCCTCGGGCCACCTGGGACAGGCTCGAAAAAACCCTAGAATTCAAAAACAGCCGTCGCATCTCCACCCCGGAACTGCCGCACGGGCGGTGCGCCACCGCCCGCACGCGTGCAGCAACTGTGCTGCATGCTGTGCGCGCCACCGTGCGCAGCGTGTGCGCACGGGGGGCGGCCACCTACACGACCAGTTCGCGCAGCTGTGCCGGCGGTTGTGTGCGACGTGTGCGCACTACCGCGCGCAACGTGTGCGCACGATGTCCGGCCAGTGTGCGCAGCGAGTGCGCTCCACCGTGCGCAACATGTGCGCACGGTTACTGGCCAGTGTGCGCACCACATGCGCACCGCCGTGCGCAACATGCGCGCACCACCGTGCGCACGGTTACCGCAACTACAGCCAGGATGTGCGCGCGAGATGCGCTCAAGATCCTGTGATTCCCGAGTTGCGCACGCCTTGCGTGACAGGCGCGCGGCAGCGTGCGGCTTTTGTGCGGTGGCGGTGCAGCGGCGGCGCGGCGGCATAATTTTTTTTTTTTGAAATTCTGAGATCTGATGCAATATAGGTACAATAAATGTATTGACAGATCCGAACCTGGCTCTGATACCACTGTTGGCGCAGCGGGTGATCCGGATCCCGCTCCTGGGGCGCAACGGAAGATTTAAAAATTTGGACCCGGGAACGGTCAATACACTATTAAAATAGTACATAAACATGCATAGGATGTTTAGATCAGTACCTTGCTGGCTTCTAGGCGCTGGCTCCGACCAATTTCACGAAGAAATCGGCACTTCAACGGTTGGCGGTACTTGGCCTCCTAATCAGGTCCACGACTGGATTCTCGATTCCTTCGTCGGTCTGTACTAGAAAACACGACGAAGATTTCACGGACGGAATCTCCTCGTCGGAACGATCGGAACAAGTCCGACGGGCGGCGACGGCGGCGGCGCCGTGAGGATGTGAGGAGAGGGAGGAAGTGTTTAGGGTTTTGGTACTATTTCAAATGCAAACCCTAGGCCCTATTTATAGATTCTACATGGGCTTGAACCGGCTTAATGGGCTTGGGTCGGGCCCAGTCCCAGAGTGCACTTTCGTTTCAAGTCCATCACTGTGGCTCCATCATAATCCCGATCGACGATCAGATCGGACCGATCTACACAGTTTACAAAACTGAGCATTATGATGCGAAAACAATTTTTCGGACCACCTAATCCAAAATAGCAGTTTGGCCCCTGCAAGTTTCAAGGATAGTCAAACTAGCCCAAACTTTAGGGAAATTGCATTTTGACCCTATTTAATTTTAGGAAGTCGCACTTCCATCCTTCCTCCTCCTATACTCAACAAATTGAGCTTGATTTCCGTGCGGGAATTGAGAAACCAGTACTTGTGTGACCCTCAATGGTTCAGGGATACAGCTAGCCGTGGGCTCACAACATTTGCGACTCCGAAACCACATTTCGGACTAACCCATCGGATCATGGTAAAGCGTCTAGCAACATCGTCCCATGATCCCTTAGGTATCAGTGATAGTGCCTGCAAGAACCAGTCGGTCATGGTTAGCGTACAGTATGGTCCTTTCAACACAAATATCCCGATCAGATCAACGACCATTGGTAAATCAAGAGTCGCTAGAGATCCAATAACCATGCATACATCTTGGAGATCAAATAGCGACATCGCATGTGTTACTAGGTAAACCCATTTACCTAAAACACACCTAGTACTCTGGCTAGAGATTTGTCACACAATTATCTCCTCAGATATCATAGGATATCCACGCACAAAGGCGAGCGGTGTATCCTCGACAACGAGGCATCGACTCCTACATGCATCGGGACCTCACCCAATCCCGCCACCTGATGACCCCAACTGAATCGGTAAACGGGTCAAAGTGAGACACCTATCATGTAGAGTCTCAATGATGTTTCGAGCAATGAGGGATAATCTGTACAACCAAGACCTCGGACTTAATCAACTCGACAAATGATAACCACATGGAAAGTCCGAACGAGGGTAGTTCGATAGATCACCAGGTCACTATGCATCTGCATGCTCAGAACATCACAATGTTCCCTACAAATGAAACGTGGTACTTCACATCGCAGATGCTATTCTTAAACTCGGGCGGCCTTATCCTCATTTTGACGGCCCAATCGACTAGGAACGAGTTTAGAATACACAGTGACTATTAGATATGTTTCATGATAGCCATCATATCGAATATCACATCTAACATACACTATGGTGCATTCCAGGTCTTTATCCAACACAATTGTTAACATTATAAAATAATGAAGATAAAGAATGCCATAAAAGAATACGAATTTCATAAATAAAGATCGTTTTACAAAGAGTCAACAAGAACCCATACGCCATAAGTTGGCTAGTTGGGCACCTACTCTAACAATCTCCCACTTGCCCTAAAGCCAACTACTCATCAGACGTAGTCCCATTGTCTCGCGATGTTTTTCAAACAACGGTCCTGGCAAGGGCTTCGTAAGTGGATCAGCAATGTTGTCTGCAGAGGCGACTCTCTCAGCTGCTATGTCACCTCTAGCCACAATATCCCGGATTATGTGGTATTTCCTCAGTATGTGTTTGGATCTTTGGTGAGACCTAGGTTCCTTTGCTTGCGCAACGGCACCCGTGTTGTCACAGTACATCGGGACTGGACCAACTCCTTCAGGGATTACGCCCAACTCTTGGACAAAATTCCTCATCCAAACCGCCTCTTTTGCAGCAGCTGATGCTGCGATGTACTCAGCCTCGGTGGTTGAATCCGTGATGGTGTCTTGTTTGGAACTCTTCCAAGAGACAGCACCACCATTGAGCATGAATACAAATCCAGAGGTTGACTTCTAATCATCAACATCACATTGGAAGCTATAATCAGTGTAGCCTTCTAATTTCAGTTCACCACCCCCATAGACCATGAACATATTCTTAGTCCTTCGTAAGTAGTTAAGAATATCTTTCACAGCCTTCCAATGCATTTGGCCGGGATTGGCTTGGTAACGGCTCGTGACACTCAGATCATATGCGACATGTGATCTAGTTGAGATCATGCCATACATAATACTACCTATTGCCGAGGCATATGGCACGCGTGTCATACTCTCTATCTCCTCATCAGTCTTTGGACACATAAACTTAGATAGAGTGACCCCGTGGCACATAGGTAGGTGTCCTCTCTTGGACTCTTCCATAGAGAACCGCTTAAGTATGGTATCGATGTAGGCAGCTTGGGTGAGTCCGAGCTCAACATAAAGTACAAGGAATGTCACATCATTTTTAACTACCTTCTTATACACACATGGTGTAACAATCGGACTTTTCTCAAAATAAATTTAGAAATTTGGGGTTCGAATTGAAAGACCCGAAAATTTCAATCTTAACAAACATAAAAGTCGTTACTAAAATTCTGGACTAAACTGCGAATAAACACAATTCATTGCTGCTGAAATGCGAAACGAACGAAACAATGATGTGGGCGGAAGTAATACCAAAATCTGATAAACACTTTTCATAACCAATGAAGAAAATCAGCTGCAAGGGTATACAAAACGCGGAACTAAATCCTCAGCTGATCGAAATTCAAAATAAATATAAATAGAAGTCTGAACTAGGAATCTGTTATAATACAAAAACACTACAACTGAAGTTTCTGTACAACAAAACAAAATATGAAAAGAACAACGGAAGATGTCCACGATAAACACCACTGTCCAACCAGCCACTCTCCATCCAGCTCCTTACTGCTCATTATCTGCACTCAATTAAAACTAGTAAGCCAAAGGCTCAACAGGTAAATCTGGAACAACAAAATCATGCAATAGAAGCTGATACTGTAACTGGAATCTGAAATCTGAATACGCTTTAGAATGAACAAGCGCAATAACATATCTAAGAAATCTGGAAGAAACTGAAAGCATAAAACTATATGAGTTCCGAAAACATTTTCTTTAAACATACTCTAGAGCTGTGATTAAAATCACACTTGCGCTCTTCTTTCATTTTCTGAAATTATGACAACACTTTAAACATTTTGGCCCAAATCGTTTGATCAAACTCCTGATATCAGTCTCTAGCACTGTGGCTCATGGTGAAGGGATATACAGATCCGTCGACCTATACACCTGATCCTTCCTCTGTTGAAAGGGTACACGGTTCGTCATCCGCTCACTCACCCTTACTGAGCAGAACTTCAACAAATAACCAACAAAGGAAAATCCCGCTAACGCACAAAACAAACAGCAAACTCTCTAACACACAAAGAGAGGCTACTAACCAAGAGTTCAAGATAACTGAAAAGCAACAATATCAAGCAAACAACTAGCTACTAGAGTTAATGCAAAATCTACTCAAACAGATGAGGCAATTCACGTTGCATTTTCTCTTCTAACTCCCACGTAGCTTCTTCCCTACCATGCTTGCTCCACTGAACCATCACCAAAGGAATGGTCTTGTTCCTGAGCTGCTTCTCCTTTCTGTCCAAGATCTGCAAGGGATATTCAACATAGCTCAAAGTACGATCTAGCTCCACCTCGTCAGTTCGCAACACATAAGAAGGATCTGGCTCATACTTCCTCAACATAGACACATGAAACACATCATGCAATGAGGACAGATCTGGCGGCAGTAACAAGCGATAAGCCAAAGGACCGATCTGTTGGGTAGCCTTGGCGGATCCGGATCATGCCTCCCGGCGAGGCAGCGGAAGAACAAAATTTTCCGGGAGACGATCAATACAATTAGATACAAACATGCAATCTATGACATTCATAGGGTGTTTAAATGACTACCTTGCTGGCAACTCGTGCCTGGCTCCGACCAGTTTCTCGAGGAAACCGGCACTTCACGGTAGATGGCGGTAGACTACGTCAATCAGATCCACGACCGGATGCGAGACTCCTTCGTCAGCCTGCACTAGAAGGCCTGACGAGATCGGCGCGGACGGATTCTCCTCATCAAGTTGGCCGGAACAATTTTCCGGCGACACAAGGCGGCGGCGGCGGCACAAGGGCGGCGGCGGCGGTGGCTTATGAGAGGAGGGAAGGGGCGGCGCACGCTTAGGGTTAGGGTTTGTAGTTAAGTAGTGATGAGTTTTTGATTAAGTCTCCTAAGTCTATATTAAATAGACTTAGTGATGGACTTGGACCGGCCCAACGGGCCCGGGTCCAACGTGTGAACATTCGGTTCATCTCCATCACCGTGACTTCATCGTAACTCCGATCGCCGATCATATCGGACGGATCGACTCAGTTTCCAAAACTGAATACTATAATCTGAAAAACCATTTTTCAGAACCCCAGTGCAAAATGACCGTTTTGCCCCTCAACAGCGGGAAATCACGATTTGACCCATGTTGACTTTTAGGAAGTCGCACTCCCTAAAATCCTCTTCTCATGCTCAACACATTGAGCTGAGTATCCATGCGGAAATCTCGAATCCAGTACTTGTGTGACCCTCAATGGTTCAGGGATACAGCTAGCCGTGGGCCCACAACCATTGTGGCTCCGGAATCACAATTCCGGACTTGCCCAACGGATCATGATAAGAGCGTCTAGCAACATCGCCCCATGATCCCCTAGGTATCACTGATAGTGCCTGCAAGAACCAGTTGGTCGTGGTTAGCGTACAGTACGGTCCTTTAAATCCATATATCCCGATCAGATCAACGACCATTGGTAAATCGAGAGTCGCTATAGATCCGATAGCTATGCATACATCTTGGAGATCGAATAGTGACATCACGAGTGTAACTAGGTAAACACATTTACCTAAAACACTTCTAGTACTCTGGCCAGAGATTTATACACTATTATCTCCTCAGATAGCATAGGATATCCACGCATGTCTGCGAGCGGTGAATCCTCGACAACGATGCATCGACTCCTACACGCATCGGGGTCTCACCCAATCCCACCGCCTAATGACCCCAAGTGAGTCGGAAAACGAGTCAAAGTGAGACGCCTATCATGTAGAGTCTCAATGACGTTTCGAGTCGTGAGGACTAATCAGTACAACCAAGACCTCAGACTTATCCACTCGACAAATGGTAACCACTTGTAAAGTCCGAAGGAGGGTAGTTCGATAGATCACCAGGTCACTATCTATCTGCATGCTCAGAACATCACAATGTTCCCTACCAATGAAACATGGTACTTCGCATCGTAGATACTAGTCTCTAGCTCGGGCGGCCTTATCCTCATTTTGACGGCCCAATCGACTAGGAACATGTTCAGAATACACAGTGACTATTAGATGTGTTTCATGATAGCCGTCATACCCACTATCACATCTAACATACACTTTAGTGTATTCTAGGTCTTTACTCAACGCAATTGTTAATCATTATACAACACAATGAAAGTAAAGAATGCCATATGAATAAACGCGAATATCATATATAAGATTGTCATATACAAGAGTCTATAAACCCACAAGCCACAAGTTGGCTAGTTGGGCATCTACTCTAACAATCTCCCATTTGCCCTAAAGCCAACTACTCATCAGACACAGTCTCATTGTTTCGCGATGTTTTTCAAACAACTGTCCAGGCAAGGGCTTCGTAAGTGGATCAGCAACGTTGTCTGCAGAGGAGACTCTCTCAACTGCTATGTCACCTCTAGCCACAATATCCCGGATTATGTGGTATTTCATCAGTATATGTTTGGATCTTTGGTTCCTTTGCTTGCGCAACGGCACCCGTGTTGTCGCAGTACACCGGGACTGGACCAACTCCATTAGGAATGACGCCCAACTCTTGGACGAAATTCCTTATCCAAACCGCCTCCTTAGAATGTACTCAACCTCAGTGGTTGAATCCGCGATGGTGTATTGCTTGGAACTCTTCAAAGAGACAGCAACACCATTGAGCATGAATACAAATCCAGAGGTATATTTCGAATCATCCACGTCACACTGGAAGCTAGAATCAGTGTAGCCTTCCAGTTTCAGTTCACCACCCCCATAGACCATGAACATATTCTTAGTCCTTCGTAAGTACTTAAGAATATCCTTCACGGCCTTCCAATGCAATTGGCCGGGGTTGGCCTGGTAGCGGCTCGTGACACTCAGAGCATATGCGACATTCGGTCTAGTCGAGATCATGCCATACATAATGCTACCTATTGCCGAGGCATATGGCACACGTGTCATACTCTCTATCTCCTCATCAGTCTTCGGACACATAGACTTAGATAGAGTGACCCCATGGCACATAGGTAGGTGTCCTCTCTTGGACTCTTCCATAGAGAAACTCTTAAGTATGGTATCGATGTAGGTAGCTTGGGTGAGTCCGAGCATCCGTTTAGATCTATCCCGATAGATCTGTATTCCAAGAATATAGGATGCTTCACCCATGTCCTTCATCAAAAATCTACTAGACAACCATACTTTAGTTGACTGCAACATTCCTACATCATTCCCAATGAGTAGAATGTCATCAACATAAAGTACGAGGAATGTCACAGCGCTTTTAACTACCTTCTTATAGACACATGGCTCCTCGGGATTCTTGATGAAATCAAACTCCTTAATTGTTTCATCGAATCTCAGGTTCCAACTTTGTGATGCTTGTTTGAGACCGTAGATCGATCTCTGAAGCTTGCATACCTTATGCTCGCTTCCAACAGATGTGAAACCCTCAGGCTGCGTCATATAGATCTCTTCCTTAATGTTTTCATTAAGGAACGCAGTTTTCACATCCATTTTCCATATCTCATAGTCGTACCATGCGGCTATGGCTAACAAGATTCTAATTGACTTGAACATTGCGACTGGCAAGAAGGTTTCATCATAGTCAACACCTTGCCTTTGAGTGTAACCTTTCGCGATCAGTCGTGCCTTGTAGGTCATTACCTTACCATCAGGCCCAAGTTTCCTCTTGTATACCCATTTACACCCAATAGGAACAATTCCTTCGGGAGGGTTAACTAGAGTCCAAACTTGGTTAGCATGCATTGAGTCAAACTCAAAATTCATTGCTTCAAGCCACAAATTAGAATCAGCATCGGAAATTGCCTCCTTG
>KV020540.1:0-10931 GCA_001598015.1 Dorcoceras hygrometricum | reverse complement strand
TGACTGCTAACAGATTCGTCAGCAGTACTTATAACTTGAATCCTCTTCTTCTCCAGCAAGCTTCTCAATACATGATCCAGCTGGTTTCTTGGCCACCGCCTGATTACAAACAACTGAATCAACTCTGGACGTCTCCATTGCTAATTCAACTGCTGATTCCATGAATACCAAACCAACTGCTGATCGATAATATTGCGAACCAACTGCCTGGACATATATATCAGCTTTTCTTCTTTGCGCAATAAGCTTCTTCCTGCTGATATTCATTTTCGTTCATAAATCCTGTACACTTAAGTAGAATTGTTAGAAACACAATAATAGGTTTTGTGTAATTCAAAACTTAATCAGGATCTGTAAAAACAGATCCAACAATATCTTACGAAATTTCTGGAAAAGATCGAATAAGCTACTTGTAAGCTACTTCGATGAATGAATCATTGGAAAACTCAAGAATTTGCTCGGTGAACATCATTAAACCATTTTCTAAAACATCTTTAAATCAAAATTACAGTAAACATAACTTTTGCAAAAACAGAGCATCAACTTCTGGTTTTCTTGAAGAACAACTGAAGCCATCTTTCTTTTCTTTAAAACATACATAAATATGTAAAACAGAATTGAATATATGTTTTCTATTGAGTGAGCAAGAAACAGAGTTTACTTGCCTGAAATCTTTAACACAACAACAGCAGCAAATCCAGCAAACCTCTACGCACCGCCTGTTTCTTTTTACAAACTTTGAAAGGATTTTGTTCTGCTTCTTGCAAGAGAGCACCGCTTCTAAATGATTTAATTTTGAAGATAATGATGCATGAAGCAGCTTAACATCCTATTTATATGCTTTAAAATTTCTATTGAGGGAAGACACGTTTAATCAATATGTCCAAATTCCACTAAAGCGTGCTCTGTTTTAAAATAAAGAGATGCACATTGAATCCGAACGTCTTTAATTAAAACAAAAGATTCAATTGGCTTGTAGAAATTCAACTAGACAACTACTATAATTGTATTCTTAACATCTGAAAATCAACCCAACATAAAGAAGGCTGAACATTACATAAGACATGAAATCTGTACGCACATATCATGAAATCTGCATTTAGCGTTTAAAGAAAGAAAGCTAAATGGCATACACATGAAATCTGACATTCGATCAATTCAAGGATTGAAATAAAATAGCATTGTAATCCCTCAAATCTCATAATTTGCTAATTGTGGACTATGAAAAAGATCTGGTCGTTACAAGATCTCACTCTACGCCAAAGCAGATCTCTACTAATGCAAACGACTTCGCGCAAAGTCTACTGTCGCAACTGGACACGTCACCCGCTACTCAGATCTGAATCGCTAGCGCAAGAGAAATCTGAACCCAAAAACGGTATCTCTCTCCAACACTCAGATCTCTCTCAAATATGAAGACCAAAGCTGCTCACTGCTGAGTCTCGCCCGCTAAACCAAAATGCTGTCGTCCCAACTAATCCAAACGACGTACTTTAGCTACTTGCTACAGAAGCACGTTAGCTCACTACTGAACACTAGCGACAACAGATTTCGCTACGACTGCTGAACGCGATCACTCAGCGATGACCAACGATTACATCTTAACAGATCTCGCGCCAAAACTCTAACTCTCCAGGTCTGTTCCAAGGACTTATACCAACCCGATAACTTCTCCAAGCATATCAACTCAAAGTTGGACACCCAGACTTGTTCGCTCAAATCTGAATCCAACCAAACCGATTAATTAACTCAATTAATTCTTCTAAACTTTCAGGTCTCACAACTTTTATGCATGTCTATTTCTTTTTAGATATTCTGGAGAATATAATGTTTTATGCATTTTTCTTAAGTTGAGAAAATTACCTTGAGTAGACATATTTTCAATGCATGTGCATGTATTATTTAGTATTCGTTATTCCTAAGTTTTGTGCTTTTTGAGTCTTTAGACTCACTATTCTTGATGTACAGATGAAGCTGTGACCGGGATCGAGGGGCATGACTCCTGAGTGGACTGCAGTCTGGAGCACTTACCCAGCGGTCTTTTCGTTTCCGCATGACTTTTCAGTATTATAGTTTATGTTGAGATATTATTGTTTTGGATTATATTATCGAGAGAGGGGGTTTGATATTTTCATGGTTAAAACTCATTATTTCTTTTTGTGTTTGCTCACTGTGATGCATGTGTTAGAATTTGATTGCCTTAAAAAAAATAATACATATATATTTGTATATATATATTTATCCCTAGAATAGTTTTCCACTTTATAATAATACATAAATAGTATAGTAGAGAGGGTCGTTTCAGACAACTGAATTTTGACTTTTTCCCTTCATGCCCCGATGGATAAGATAACTGAGCTGGCTTAAAAAGTGCCTAGGTACAACTGAACTTTGACTTTTTCCCTTCATGTCATGAGATGAGTCCAGTGCATTGGGCCGATGGATAAGAGAACTGAGCTCGCTAAAAAAGTGCCTGGGCGCTCTGTGTACAATGGAGACTCCATCATATATATATCTGATTTCTTCTGACCACTTCATTGAACGTTCCAACAAGAATGTTTCGTGCATAAAAAAACCAGGTTGGACGGGGTAATTCCTTTACAAAAGGACATTTCAATATTCACGTTTTTTTAACATTTGTACAACAGTTTTCTTATCAACTGTTAGAAATATTACTTTTGACGGTCATTCGTTCGATCTTCACTCATTTGAGTGTCCATCAGCACCGACTCTTCCCACACAAAAATCAAAAGTGCGTACAAGCATTTATTATGCTAAAACTAAGGACTTGATATCTAACTCACGCGAACAATGATTATTATATTCTCAAACGTTTTAAGATTTTGCTTCAAAGATTAGTACCTAATTACGTTAAAGATACGTCAATCAGCAACTAACTTATTTGTGAGCATTATTATCGAAAAATCAACGGAACAAAGACAATTTCAATTAGAAAGTGTACAATTTCGGTAGGCAACAAACTAAAAAATTTTATTTTCTCTCTTGGCGATCTTATAGAAAATTATAATTGTTATATAAGATCCTAGATAAACCAAAGTTAGAAAAACTGAAGACTCATTAATCTGAAAGCTGAAGTGTGGTTGTGAGACCAGCCGCGGCAGCTTACGCAGTTTGGCCCCTTTCTACTAAATGATAATCGAAAGGAAGTAGTTGGATGTTGGATAAGATTTTATGTGTCCATCTATTTTTCGCTGTTATCATATTGCAAATTACAGATATGCGACATACATAGTACAATATTTTATTTTCCATGAAAATGTCATTTTCGTCATTTATCTTTTAACTGTTTTCTCTTTTAGTTATATAACTTATCAAACTTCGATATTGATCTTTTAACTTTTATCTATTTTAATCCGATTTTACTGAAATTTATCAATTTTTTGACATTAAATTGCTGACTATGCGAAATTAGTTTAATGACTTGACAAAAAATTTGGAAATATTAATTTAATATAATATTATCCTACTTGGAATGACACATCATTGGACAAAAAACATAAATTATAAACCGATAGTTAAATAAGCACAAGTAAACACATCAACATCTTCTTACTAAATTAATCTCAAAACATACCAATTAATATTTATTTTGTGTTATTCATTTTAAGCTCTCGTATAAATGTCAATATTGTTTCACGGCAAAAAACTGACATGGATTAAATCCCTAAAAGATTTTAAAGAAAATAAAAAACTTCACCATTCACATTGAAAGAGCTTAACAGAGTTCTCATCTTTACCTCCGAGGAGAAAAGATTCACAAATAAGACAACATTTGGCTACCAAGTGTTAAAATGAATGACACAATAGACAAAATAAATATTCATTGTTAGTCTTTGAGATTAATTTAGTAAGAAAAGATTGATATTTTTAATCGTGCCTTTTTTGACTATTGATTTATAGTTTATATTTGTTGTCTAATGATGTGCCATT
Source organism: Dorcoceras hygrometricum (assembly GCA_001598015.1). NCBI lineage: Eukaryota > Viridiplantae > Streptophyta > Magnoliopsida > Lamiales > Gesneriaceae > Dorcoceras > Dorcoceras hygrometricum. Next base: position 6,980 of record KV020540.1, on the reverse strand, counting down.
TCAAGTAGGATGATTGTTAGCAAGTTAGTCAAAATTGGTCAGTTCAATAAAATCGAATTATGCTAGGTAAAAGTTGAAAGTAAAAAAAATTTGACTACTTATATGACTAAAAGAGAAAATAGTTAAAGATAGATGATTAAAATGATTTTTCCCGTATATGATATACCTAAACCATTTATAGGAACTATGATTGTATTATAGAAAATTTTAGAGCGAAATATGATTATGATAATATTTAACTTTTAAATTTTCCCATTTAACTGTTACAGTTGATTTTTATTTCATTATTTCGAAATTTCTATTAAAAAATAAATAATTATGGGTCATAACACTTCACCTAACACTTTATGTTTATGTTTTGCACAGTCTACGTATTTTTGTTAAATAATAGAGTCGTTATAATTTTATTTCAAGTCGATTCTATTATTATAATAATTATTATTGTAATTATTATTCATCATCATCATCATCATCATCATCATCATCATCATCATCATCATCATTATTATTATTATTATTATTATTATTATTATTATTATTATTATTATTATTATTATTATTATTATTATTATTTCACGACCCATCCAATTCATAAAAGACTCGACCCACCCAGAAATGTAACTCGACCCAGTGATTTAATCTCGACCCAAAACTCGACTCAATTGGTTTATATATTAGTTATATTAAATGTTAAATATGTACAGTTGGTGTAGTGGTATGATAGCTCTTTCTCAATCTCTGTACCAGTGTTCGAGTCCAGACTAATTTAAATCAATTCTGTTCTGTACTTTTCAAATATCAAACATGTAAAAAGACTAAAATATCCTTAAAATCAATCCTTTTAGCCAAATAAAAAAAGTCAACTTCCTTTCTTTTAAATAACATATGAACGAGTCATACTTTTTAAAGGACCCATGATATATACACATAGGATAGTTTATGCAGAAAAACACCATAGATAATCTCATCCACATACACATACACATACACGTACACATACAGAATAATATCAGCGATGTAGCATATTATAAAATGTAATATATTTCTACGATCACAAAGTTAGGTTTTAAAAATTAATTTTCTCATAGCATAAAAATAAAATAAAACATATTTAAGGAGCAAAATAAGAAACAAAATTTACTTTATCTGGAAGGATACAGAAACAGGAGAAATCCGGAAATGGCAGCCAGGAGAGGGTCCAAGCTTGTTTATGCTATCATTTTAATCTTCGGGTTAATAGCTTTCAGCTTGTCCATTGCTGGTGAACGCCGCCGTGGCTCTGTAATACTTCATATCTCTGAAAATTATTTGCTTAATTATTTTGTTGGCCTATAGAAGTTTCCTTTTTGTGGAAATTATTTTGCCTTGCTTTTCCAGTTGGGATTTTTGAAGTATTTAAAGGCTTTCGATTTTGTCTTTGATATCTAAGCATTTCGAATATATTTTTATATTTTGTTGTCCAGAAAATATCAAAAAGTTCATATTTATACTAATTATTTATTATAATTGTGCTGTTCATTGTGTAACTTAAGTAGTCCATGCTCATTACAGTTATAGTGTAAGATATTTCCTTCCGTTAAGTTATCTAGATATCGAAAATACAATCACAATCTTTGATTTTGGATGACTCCTTCCAAATGAGCATTAGGATTACTTAGCTGATATTTTGTGAGATTCATTCAGCATACATTAGTAATCTATTTTTACTCCCATTAATAAATCTTGGATCCAAAGCGCAACTTTAACTATATTGTAGTACTATTACAAGTATCACTCACTTTTGTTTCTTAATGATTAATGTTGGATATTGTATGATATATATGATCAATCATCAAGAAATCTAGAGGAATAGCTTTCTGATCTCTACCGTAAAATTTATCTTCGATACTAATTACGTTTACAAATTGCATCAATGATCCTGTTAGCTGCAATAGCAGTTGGATTTTAGTCGATAAAAAATGTACTGTGGAAATTTGTTAGTTTATTGAACTAGCAATTATCAGACAAGGAAGTTTACATATGTACATTCATATATTTGTTGGCTTGTTTAATGGCAGGGAACTCTACGGACAGATCCAATTACTAACCAAAGATACTGTGTTTATAAAACGGATGTGGCGACTGGTTTCGGAATAGTGGCGTGCTTGTTTCTATTAGCCGCTCAAGTTATGCTCATGGTGGTCACAAGGTGCTTGTGTTGCGGATCTCTAGCACCGGGAGGAAGCCGCGCTTTCGCCATTATTCTTTTCATTGTTATGTGGTACTTATCTCGTGGTTGTAGCCATACCAAAGTTGCATCTTTGGCAGTGTTTGCTGAAACTTATCTAACTTTTTCCCAATTTTAAAATGCAAATATTTCGTTGGCCAGAAGTTTGAAAGTTTTCTAAAATAAGCTCTTGCAAAGTGTAAACTCTACCTTGATTTAGTTGCATTCGGTTTCGGCTTAAATAATATATGCACTTGGTCAATCATGACAGAACTAACTGCGTGAAGTTTCGTTAGTAACAATTTTATACGCCCTCTAAACATATTTTTTCTTAACTTGAACTTACAGGATATCATATTTCATAGCAGAGGCATGTCTAATAGCAGCTGCTAAGGACTATTCTCATTATGACGGATATCGGACCCCAAACTACACGAATGGCTATTCATGTGCATCACTACGCAGGTGGCTATTCGTTGCCGGAGCCATTTTTACTATTTCAACGATGATCCTTAATATTTTGTACTACATGTGCTTCACTAGAGCAGCTGTTAAGCATATCCAACAGGGTAACTATCCAGCAAATTCGAATATCGGGATGACGGCTCGTGGGTAGACTTGGGAGAATTATATTTGTGTTTTTCTGTCATGTTGTATGATGAGCAAATGAGTTTGTATATGTACTATTGACACACTTATGTATCATCCCGTTTAATCTGGAGATGTTTATGTGTGTTTAGTATCAGCATGGGAAGCAAATGATCAAAATAAGTGTATAAATTCTGATTGTTACTTTGTTTACTGATGGAGATCATTATTTATTTTGATTGGTGAATAAATATCTTAGTATTTTGAAATTTTTGTTGCTAGGACTTGTCAATCATTAGTTGACATTATTCAATTCTTGACTTATCCGATCTCAGGATATAACTAATGAAAGTTCGGAGGAATATCCTAAAACTGTTTTATGTAAGAATGTAGTTTTATGTAAGAAAGCAGTATCAATTACTGATACGTGTAGAGTATAAAGCGGTAATGAAAATACAAGATTTTTTTATGGATGATATGTGTAGTGTAAAGCGGTATGAAAAAAATACAGGATTTTTATGAATGTTTGGTGACTCTGTCCACGGAATGATTTACTAAAAGACCTTGGATTTATAATTTTTTTGTAACAGCTCACGTCAGTTGTGACTTATTTATTGCACACACCGCTACTCCTAATATAACAACAAAATATATTTGGTACAACAAGTTTTCATATGTCTAAAAGTTCACACATGATACACTATAACAAGTAAAAATAAATATGAATGATAAGTAGTTGTAGTGAGATGACCCGGTTGATTATCTTAATACGATGAAATCAATGCGTTTGAGCAAAGATGATTTGCAAAGACGAGTGCTCGACTTCTTTTGTTACGAAGACTTGTTCAACTGCATCGTTCTCTATCTCTTTTCAATATTCGGAGCCTCCTTAATTAGTAGAATTTTCTCAGCATTAATATTCAAATATTGGAATTGCTATTTTCGGCATATAATAAATGTTCCCATGAATTTAGTTTCATTCCTTAGTTCTTCTTATGGATGTAGTAGGTCCTCTCCCTTTTTGATAAGACGGGTTGTAATTTACGATATTTTTTATCTATCAGCATGTAATCTAATTGAAATGCCATCAACTCACTCAAACATTTTCTTTTTCTAATAAATTCGATGTGGAAGAAATTTTTTTTCGTAATGTGACTCAACACCTTTCGTACAACACAAGAGCATAAATACTCAGCATTTCAAAACAGAGTTAAACAAAACCAAAGAATCTCATTTCATAAAACTCAGTAATGTAAAATGCCGAAAGTTTTAAAACAAAGCTGAATAATTCGATGAGAAACATCTCAGTCAATAACTTCCTCAACAATAGAATATTTTTCCCCCAAAACTGTAAGATGTAAACTAATAAAACAAAATCTTTCATTTCTCTCGTCACGCTGCGGAAACACATGGTCACTAGATTGTGCCAACTGAACTGCCGCCCGCTCAGGAATCCTGCCCCTCGGCCTCCGTCTCCACGTCATCTGCACCAATCAAACGTAGTGAGCCTAGGGGCTCAGCAAGTATAAAATGTAGAATAACGAATACTGTTAGAGTAGATGCCCAACTAGCCAACTTGTGGCGTGTGGGTTTTATAGACTCTTGTATGAAACGAACTTTATATATGATATTCGCATTTCCTAGTGACCTGGTGATCTATCGAACTACCCTCGTTCGGACTTTCCAAGTGGTTACCATTTGTCGAGTGGAAAAGTCCGAGGTTGTACTGATTAGTCCTCACGACTCGAAACGTCATTGAGACTCTACATGATAGGCGTCTCACTTTGACTCGTTTGCCGACTCACTTGGGGTCATTAGGCGGCGGGATTGGGTGAGATCCCGATGCATGTAGGAGTCGATGCTTCGTTGTCGAGGATTCACCGCTCGCTCTTATGCGTGGATATCCTATGCTACCTGAGGGGATAATAGTGTATAAATCTCTGGCCAGAGTACTAGAAGTGTTTTAGGTAAATGGGTTTACCTAGTAACACTCGTGATATCACTATTCGATCTCCAAGATGTATGCATAGCTATCGGATCTCTAGCGACTCTCGATTTACCAATGGTCGTTGATCTGATCGGGATATATGTGTTGGGGATCCGGATCCGCCCCCCGGCGAGGCAGCGGAAGAATAAAGAAATACAGCCGGGAGACGATCAATACGAAGAAATTCAATAACAGTTATCGACATACATAGGGGGTTCAAAACCACTACCTTGCTGGCACTTGTGCCTGGCTCCAACCGTAGTTACAATAACGTCGGCTCTTCTCGGTAGACTGCAGTAGATATCGCCAATCAGGTCCACGACCAGAACCGAGACTCCTTCGTCAGTCTGCACTAGAAGCGCTGACGAATTCTGCACGAACGGATTCTCCTCGAAAAACTAGGCCGGAACGATTTCTGGCGAAGTGGCGGCGGCGGCGGGCGGCGCACGACGGCGGCGTGAGGTAATTTGAAGAGAGGGGCGGCGGTTTGCACTTAGGGTTAGGTTTGGTTGTGTAAAAATCATGTAAACAATGAAGTTATTAAGTCTAATTAAATAGACTTAATGATGGACTTGGACCGGCCCAACGGGCCCGGGTCCAAATGACGATATCCATCGCTGCGGCTTCATCGTAACTCTGATCGATGATCAGATCAGACCGATCGACTCAGTTTCCAAAACAGAACGTTATGATATGAAAAACAATTTTTCAGATCATCCAACCCTAAATAGCAAAATGACCGTTTTGCCCCTCAACAGCGGGAAACCCCGGTTTGACCTCTGTTGACTTTTAGGAAGTCGCACTCCCCAAAATCCTCTTCTCGTGCTCAACAATTTGAGCTGAGTATCCGTGCGGGAATATCGAATCTAGTACTTGTGTGACTCTCAATGGTTCAGGGATACAGCTAGCCGTGGGCCCACAACCATTGGGGCTCCGGAATCACAATTCTGGACTTGCCCAACGGATCATGGTAAAGCATCTAGCAACATCGCCCCATGATCCCCTAGGTATCACTGATAGTGCGTGCAAGAACCAGTTGGTCGTGGTTAGCGTACAGTACGGTCCTTTAAATCCATATATCCCGATCAGATCAACGACCATTGATAAATCGAGAGTCGCTATAGATCCGATAGCTATGCATACATCTTGAAGATCGAATAGTGACATCGCGAGTTTAACTAGGTAAACACATTTACCTAAAACACTTCTAGTACTCTGGCCAGAGATTTATACACTATTATCCCCTCAGATAGCATAGGATATCCACGCATGTCTGCGAGCGGTGAATCCTCGACAACGATGCATCGACTCCTACATGCATCGGGGTCTCACCCAATCCCAACGCCTTATGACCCTAATTGAGTCGGCAAACGGGTCAAATTGAGACGCCTATCATGTAGAGTCTCAATGACGTTTCGAGTCGTGAGGACTAATCAGTACAACCAAGACCTCGGACTTATCCACTCGACAAAAGGTAACCACTTGGAAAGTCCGAACGAGGGTAGTTCGATAGATCACCAGGTCACTATCTATCTGCATGCTCAGAACATCACAATGTTCCCTACCAATGAAACATGGTACTTCGCATCGCAGATACTAGTCTCGAACTCGGGCGGCCTTATCCTCATTTTGACGGCCCAATCGACTAGGAACATGTTCAGAATACACAGCGACTATTAGACGTGTTTAATGATAGCCGTCATACCCACTATCACATCTAACATACGCTTTAGTGCATTCTAGGTCTTTACTCAACTGCTATGTCAATCATCACACACATAATGAAAGTAAAGAACGCCATATAAGTAAATGTGAATATCATATATAAAGACTGTTTGTACAAGAGTCTATAAAACCCACACGCCACAAGTTGGCTAGTTGGGCATCTACTCTAACGATATGTGTTGAAAGGACCGTACTGTACGCTAACCACGACCAACTGGTTCTTGCAGACACTATAGTGATACCTAGGGGATCATGGGGCGATGTTGCTAGGCGCTTTACCATGATCCGTTTGGCAAGTCCAAAATTGTGATTTCGAAGCCACAATGGTTGTGGGCCCACGGCTAGCTGTATCCTTGAACCATTGAGGGTCACACAAGTACCGGATTCATGATTCCCGCACGGAAACTGAGCTCAATGTGTTGATCATAGGAAGAGGATTCTAGGGAGTGCGACTTCCTAAAATTCAACAGGGGT
>KV020537.1:0-10377 GCA_001598015.1 Dorcoceras hygrometricum | reverse complement strand
GCAAATAAAATTTTCAGCGCTGCTTGGAGCTGCAATAGCTCGATGTTCTTGAACATCTAAAAACTCACCAGAAGAGCACCGGAGACAGATCTGGTATGATTTAAAAATCATGCGAAAAATACCAGAACTGAATCCTATATTTTAAAACAACTCAAACAGATTTATGTACAACATAAATCTGTTCGAGACTTGCAAGTGCTAGTGTGCTGCTGTGTATGCAATAATGCTAAGTGCTGAATTAAATACGTGCTGTTATGCGATGTATGCTGAACTGTAAACGTGAAATGCTAAAGTAAATGCTTGCTGAATGAATAAAGAACACGATACAGTACACAGCATATTTGTTTCTGGAAGTTCGGACTTCAATGTCCTACATCTCCCCTTCTTCCACCTCGGAAGATTTGGATGATTCAGGAACTGTGTATCGTTAAATCGCGCTAAGTGTGAGAACCAGACGAAGTAACCAGGCGAAGCGATTTGATAAAATCAGCAGTAGGTTACTGTAGCTCGCGACTGGTGGAATTGTGAAATTCAGTTGAAGCGTTAGTGTTGATTTCAGCTGGAAGCAAACGCGCGAATACAAGAGTTAATGAGAGAGCGCCACGTGTTAGTTACTGTTACGCACGAGAAATCAGCAGCAAGAGTTTCTTACGCATCTGCTGGTTTATATACCTGCTGGTTTAGATGTATACCTGCTGGTTGATAGTGTATCGACTGGGTGATGATGACGTAGGTACGACGTCGTCGTTTTGATAATTCACGCAAACCAGTCGAGGGGAAAATAGTTCCAGCTGAGAGAATAATACGACAGCGTTTAACTTATGATTATGAGACTTGATGCGATGTCGTTTAGCAACCAGACGAGGAATTGGAAATCAGTCGAGAGATTTTGGTACCTGCTGGTTATCCAGTCGAGGGATCAATGCGACATCGTTTTGATTATAAACAGCAGATGTTGATACGATACCGTTTCGAATATTGTTGCGAAATAAGCCGTTGGAATAAGAAAGCGATCAGCTGCTGGTTTCTTTGCATAAAGAGGTCGTACCAGCTGAGGATATGTAACGACGTCGTTGGAATTAGTTGTAACGACATCGTTTTGAGTTTTGAAATGTTGCGACTGGATTTATGTTGCGACTGGATTCCTGTTGTTGCGACTGGTTACTATAACAGCTGATTCTTGCGTCTGCTGAAGAACAACGATATTCGAACAGCGACTGAGGACGATGAACAGCAGTTGAGGAATCTGTTTATCGTTATCCACCTTCGAAGCGGTGGGAGTATATCTTGTTTGAATACTCAGCATGACACGTGGAACTTGAATTGAATACGTTGGAAATGCTGCAAGAAATACAGAGATCGTCGTCTATAAATAGGAATGAATTTGAAATGCTATGAACATCTGGAATTCAGTTATCGACCTTTGATCTTGCAAGAATCTTCGGAAGTGAAGAACAGAGTGTAAGAACGTTAACTGAAGCACTTTGAGAACAGAGAAACAAAGGTATAATCTGACAGAAGAGTCAGGAACTAGATTACTCGAGAATGATATTCCTTGAGTATTCCGCTGAAATCACATACATATATGATTACTGTTCTTGATTTAGAACTTGAATTATGTGTGTGTCGATCCATCACAGGTAGTGGATCTTTTATATTTGCATGAGTTTGCATATTGAAGAGAATTGAATTGATTCTAATGCCCAGGACTGAGTTGGCCTGATTTTCGAAGCCGGAGATGGTTTTGATAGATGAATATTCATGTCAAGATCGGATACGAATCTTGATTGCGTCGAACTGATATGGAATCAATTATGAGATCGAAGAGGAGAACTAGAATCATTTCATGTCATTGCATTTATTTACAGTTGATACACTGTTATGCATCTTTTTGTTCTTATGTGTACCTGCTGATTATATTGAGATGATTCTCACCGGAGTTTATCCGGCTGTTGTTTTGTTTTGTATGTGTGCATGACAACAGGAAGAAAGAACTAGTGGGGAGCAACTACGGGTAGCTAGAGATACTACCTAGACGCTAGATCAGCAGCAAGAAGATGAACCACCAGCTGATAGTCTAGATGTTTGGAAGACTGGTCTTAAGTTGCTTACGTCTGGTTTTGCGTATAAGACATAAGAGTGTACTAGTGAACTTAGCTTGTAACCATTGTAAACTTTGAAGTATTTGTATAAATGAATCATGTTTACGCTACCAACTGAATTTATTATGCTTCTGCTGACCTACGCTTCTGCTGGTTAAAAATTTTTTTTTAGTACGTTATGTATAAATCAGATTAGATTGTTAAACTTGTTTAGTTGACATTAATAACCCACTGATTAATATTAGAAGATTAATTGTGAGCAGAGAGCCTCACAACAGGTGGTATCAGAGCGTTACTATATTAGTGAGATCTTTGAACTAGATGAGTGGGGTAGATCGAGTTCTTCCTATGATGAATTGCATGCTTGTGTCGTATATGTCTTACTGCTTTTGAATTTATATCACATGATTCTTGTGAATAAAGGGTAAGAATATACCGACGAATTATGAGAAGTACATGCGTTGGAAGTGCTTAATCGCATGTATTGAGTGAAGTATGAATCAGCACTCGATCTCTTGAGCAGCAGTATATTGATGTATGCTAATCAGATGAGGGACTGAGATTGATTTGTTATTGTTTGATGAGAAATGATAAACCCGTCTGTTTGATTCTTAGATATGCCTCCTCGAAGAACTACGAATCGGCAGACAGAACAGGGCAGTACATCTACTGAGGTTTTGAATGCAGCTGCTACTCCAATGGAAACTTTATTGAAAAGATTTCTGTCGTTTAAACCACCGACGTTGACAGGAACAGAAAGTGCTATTGAATGTGAAAACTTGTTAGAAGATATTGAGCAGTTGTTTGAAGCACTTGAATACAATGATGAGCGTCGGGTGAAATTGATTATTTACCAGCTGCATGGTATTGGGAAAAGCTGGTGGATAGCAACAAAGAAAGCGTTTGAAAATCAGGGTACTGTGATTACATGGGCAGTATTCCGAACAGCTTTCTATCAAAGGTTCTTCCCAGTCTCTTATAGGAAAGATAAAGGAGCGGAATTTGCGAACTTGCGACAAGGGCAGTTGAATATAGAGGATTACGTTGCCAAGTTCACGAGTTTGCTGAAATTTGCGCCACACGTTGCTATGAGTGATGAAGCACAAGCGGATCAATTCATTAATGGATTGAACCCAGATGTCTTTACCTTGGTAAATACTGGAAGACCAAATACTTTTTCCGATGCATTGAACTGGGCAAAAGGAGCTGAAGCTGGATTACTAAGACAGCGAAGAGCACAATTTGTGCCAGCAGCGGCCAAAGTAGCAGAGAATCCACAGATTCCACCACCTCCTCGCTTTGATGCTGGAAGCAGCAACGGGAAAAAGAAAAATTTCTTTAAGGGAAAAGGAAAACAATTCAAACGATATGGAACCAGCAGTTCTTCCAGCTCGAGCGATTTGAAACAAATGCAAACTGGACCACAAACTGGCGAGTATTGTAACAAATGTGGAGGGAGACATGCCACAGAACAATGCAGAGGAGTATCTGGCCTCTGCCGTATTTGTAACCAGCTGGGACATTTTGCAAGAATATGTCCTCAACGTAATTCTGGGAATTTCCAGAATTCAGCAGCAACAAGAACAATGCCAGCACCCGAAAGGTCTTCTGTACAATCTTATCAACCTCAAAACCACAACAAAGTAGACAAGGAGGAAGCCAGACAGTGAGTCAACCTCCTAAGCAACAAGCAAAAGTGTTTGCATTGACCGAAGAGAAAGCACAGGCAGCCCCAGATGATGTTATTTCAGGTAACTGCTACTTGTGCAACTTTCCAGCTTATGTCTTAACTGATACTGGTGCATCACATACCTTCATTTCCGAGCATTTTGTGATAGCACATAAGTTGTCTGCTGAACCTTTATCTGAAATAGTATCGGTTTCTTCACCTCTGGGGAAGGGAATGTTATCGATCACTGCGGTTAGGAATTGTATATTACAGTATGAGGGTCACACAATTGCAATTGATTGTGTTGTGCTTGGATTATCTGATTTTGATTGTATCGTGGGCATTGATATGCTAACCAAGTATAGAGCAACAGTGGATTGTTTTCAGAAAGTGGTTCGATTCAAACCAGAGCAGCTGGAGGATCTTCTTACCAAGGGATACATTAGACCAAGTGTTTCTCCTTGGGGTGTTCCAGTACTATTTGTGCGAAAGAAAGATGGATCAATGAGATTATGTATCGATTACCGACAATTAAACAAGGCAACTGTAAAGAATAAATATCCTTTGCCACGAATAGATGATTTATTTGATCAGTTGCAAGGTTCGACAGTGTATTCAAAGATTGATTTGAGATCGGGATATCATCAATTGCGAGTAAGAGATGAAGACATATCAAAGACTGCCTTTCGAACAAGATATGGTCACTATGAGTTTGTGGTTATGCCTTTTGGATTGACTAATGCACCAGCAGTGTTCATGAGTTTAATGAACCGAGTATTCCAAAGATATCTTGATGATTTTGTGATAGTATTTGTTGATGATATTCTAATCTATTCAAAGAATTTGAATGATCATGCAAGTCATCTTCGAACAGTTTTGCAGACTTTGAGAAATGAAAAGCTGTATGCGAAACTGTCAAAATGTGAGTTTTGGTTACAAAGAGTTGTCTTTCTTGGCCATATTATCTCAGGAGCTGAAATTTCAGTTGATCCCAGTAAGATAGAGGCAGTAATCAATTGGCCTAGACCAAAATCTGTGCCTGAAATTCGAAGTTTTATGGGTCTTGCAGGATATTACCGAAGATTTATTCAAAATTTCTCGAGTATTGCAAAGCCTATAACTCAGCTGACACAGAAAAATGCTCCCTTTGTTTGGTCAGAAGCATGTGAGAATAGTTTTCTTGAGTTGAAACAGAGATTAGCTACTGCACCAGTTTTAACAATTCCTGTAGGCACTGGTGGATTTGTTGTATATTGCGATGCATCTCACCACGGATTAGGATGTGTTTTAATGCAGCACGATCATGTGATTGCATACGCCTCAAGACAGCTAAAATCTCATGAAATTCGCTATCCAATTCATGATCTTGAATTAGCAGCCATCGTGTTTGCATTGAAGATATGGCGACATTATTTGTATGGTGAGAAATTTGAGATCTTTTCTGATCATAAGAGTTTGAAGTATCTGTTTTCCCAGTCAGAATTGAATGTGAGACAAAGAAGATGGCTAGATTTATTGAAAGATTTTGATTGTGAGATCAAGTATTATCCAGCGAAATCGAATGCAGCAGCTGATGCTTTAAGTAGAAAGATTTGTGCTCTATCTGTGACTACGATTGGAGTGTCGAATTTGATAGAAACTTGCTGCATTTCTGGGTATGTATTTGAATTAGAAAGCAAACCAATGAGAATTTGTGCTATCAGTGCTGAACCTGAACTGTTGAGTCGAATTAAAGAAGCACAAAAGAGAGATTTGAATATCCAGAAATAGATTGAGCTGGTGAAGTCAGGACACCAATCTGAGTATCGCATCAACAATGAAGATGTGTTGTATGTGAATAACAGACTTGTTATTCCAGATATTCAGGAGTTGAAAGATCAGATTTTGAATGAAGCTCATCGAAGCAAATTCAGTATTCACCCTGGTGGCAGAAAGATGTACAATGATTTGAAGAAACAATATTGGTGGAAACAAATGAAGACTGATGTGGCTGAATTTGTTTCAAAGTGTTTGAATTGTCAGCAGGTAAAAGCGGAAAGAAAGAAACCTGCTGGTTTATTACAGAGTCTATCAGTTCCTGAATGGAAATGGGATCATATTTCCATGGACTTTGTAACGAAATTGCCAAAATCATCCAGAGGTTGTGATGCAATTTGGGTGATTATCGATAGGTTGACAAAATCTGCGTGTTTTATTCCTTATCGAATGACCTATCGACATGATCAAATGGCAGATCTTTATGTTAGAGAAGTGGTAAGACTACATGGAGTACCAAAATCAATTGTGTCTGATAGAGATCCTAGATTTACTTCTCATTTCTGGAGTAGTTTACAGCAAGCACTGGGTACGAAACTACATCTAAGCACTGCTTATCGTCCTCAAACTGATGGGCAATCTGAGAGGATGATTCAGACACTTGAAGATATGCTTAGAGCAGTAGTATTGGATTTTCGGATGTCATGGCAAGATTCATTACCGCTGGTGGAATTTTCATACAACAATATTTATCAAACCAGCATTGAAATGGCTCCGTTTGAAGCGTTGTATGGAAGGAAGTGTCGTTCACCATTATACTGGGATGATGTTTCAGAAGTACCTGAATTGGGACCAGACTTGATTCGAGAAATGGCTGAAAAAGTGAAAATGATTCAGCAGAGAATGCGAACAGCACAGCATAGGCAAGCCAAATATGCGAATACCAGACGAAGACCTTTGAGTTTTGAAACAGGGGACAAAGTATTCTTGAAAATTTCTCCTTTCAAAGGTACAATCAGATTTGGAAAACGGGGGAAATTGTCTCCTAGATTCATTGGTCCTTATGAAATTTTGGAGAAGATAGGTGATCTTGCATATCGATTGGCTTTACCTCCATCTCTTTCGGGTATACATGATGTTTTTCATGTATCTATGTTGAGAAAGTATATGCCTGATAGTTCTCATGTTATTCCTGCTGACGAAGCTGAGTTGGATGAAACTTTGAGCTATTTTGAACAACCAATTCAGATTCTGGATCGGAAAGACAAACACCTACGAACGAAGACGATTCCATTAGTGAAGATTCAATGGAATCGACATGGCGTTGAAGAAGCAACCTGGGAAGTGGAAGATGATATGAAACAACGATTCCCGTATCTCTTCCAATAAGGTTAGCTCTTGTTCAGCATCAATTTCTCCTTATGTTTATATATATATATAGCGACTGCTGATGAGTTCGAGGACGAACTCGAATCTTAGAGGGGGAGAAATGTAATGCCCAGAATCATTAAGAAGGGGATTAGTGGAGTAATTTCGACATTTACGAATTGGTGAAGTTTAATTATGAGCTCGGATTTCTTCTGGAAGTGTTGGATGATTCAGGAACTGTGTATCGTTAAATCGTGCTAAGTGTGAGAACCAGACGTATATAGCGACTGCTGATGAGTTCGAGGACGAACTCGAATCGTTAGAGGGGGAGAAATGTAATGCCCAGAATCATTAAGAAGGGGATTAGTGGAGTAATTTCGACATTTACGAATTGGTGAAGTTTAATTATGAGCTCGGATTTCTTCTGGAAGTGTTGGATGATTCAGGAACTGTGTATCGTTAAATCGTGCTAAGTGTGAGAACCAGACGAAGTAACCAGGCGAAGCGATTTGATAAAATCAGCAGTAGGTTACTGTAGCTCGCGACTGGTGGAATTGTGAAATTCAGTTGAAGCGTTAGTGTTGATTTGAGCTGGAAGCAAACGCGCGAATACAAGAGTTAATGAGAGAGCGTCACGTGTTAGTTACTGTTACGCACGAGAAATCAGCAGCAAGAGTTTCTTACGCATCTGCTGGTTTATATACCTGCTGGTTTTGATGTATACCTGCTGGTTGATAGTGTATCGACTGGGTGATGATGACGTAGGTACGACGTCGTCGTTTTGATAATTCACGCAAACCAGTCGAGGGGAAAATAGTTCCAGCTGAGAGAATAATACGACAGCGTTTTAACTTATGATTATGAGACTTGATGCGATGTCGTTTAGCAACCAGACGAGGAATTGGAAATCAGTCGAGAGATTTTGGTACCTGCTGGTTATCCAGTCGAGGGATCAATGCGACACCGTTTTGATTATAAACAGGAGATGTTGATACGATACCGTTTCGAATATTGTTGCGAAATCAGCCGTTGGAATAAGAAAGCGATCAGCTGCTGGTTTCTTTGCATAAAGAGGTCGTAACAGCTGAGGATATGTAACGACGTCATTGGAATTAGTTGTAACGACATCGTTTTGAGTTTTGAAATGTTGCGACTGGATTTATGTTGCGACTGGATTTATGTTGCGACTGGATTCCTGTTGTTGCGACTGGTTACTATAACAGCTGATTCTTGCATCTACTGAAGAACAACGATATTTGAACAGCGACTGAGGACGATGAACAGCAGTTGAGGAATCTGTTTATCGTTATCCACCTTCGAAGCGGTGGGAGTATATCTTGTTTGAATACTCAGCATGACACGTGGAACTTGAATTGAATACGTTGGAAATGCTGCAAGAAATACAGAGATCGTCGTCTATAAATATGAATGAATTTGAAATGCTATGAACATCTGGAATTCAGTTATCGACCTTTGATCTTGCAAGAATCTTCGAAAGTGAAGAACAGAGTGTAAGAACGTTAACTGAAGCACTTTGAGAACAGAGAAACAAATGTATAATCTGACAGAAGAGTCAGGAACTAGATTACTCGAGAATGATATTCCTTGAGTATTCCGCTGAAATCACATACATATATGATTACTGTTCTTGATTTAGAACTTGAATTATGTGTGTGTCGATCCATCACAGGTAGTGGATCTTTTATATTTGCATGAGTTTGCATATTGAAGAGAATTGAATTGATTCTAATGCCCTGGACTGAGTTGGCCTGATTTTCGAAGCCGGAGATGGTTTCGATAGATGAATATTCATGTCAAGATCGGATACGAATCTTGATGGCGTCGAACTGATATGGAATCAATTCTGAGATCGAAGAGGAGAACTAGAATCATTTTATGTCATTGCATTTATTTACAGTTGATACACTGTTATGCATTTTATTGTTGTTATGCGTATCTGCTGATTATATTGAGATGATTCTCACCGGAGTTTATCCGGCTGTTGTTTTGTTTTGTATGTGTGCATGACAACAGGAAGAAAGAACTAGTGGGGAGCAACTACGGGTAGCGAGAGATACTACCTAGACGCTAGATCAGCAGCAAGAAGATGAACCACCAGCTGATAGTCTAGATGTTTGGACGACTGGTCTTAAGTTGCTTACGTCTGGTTTTGCGTATAAGACATAAGAGTGTACTAGTGAACTTAGCTTGTAACTATTGTAAACTTTGAAGTATTTGTATAAATGAATCATGTTTACGCTACCAACTGAATTTATTATGCTTCTGCTGACCTACGCTTCTGCTGGTTAAAAATTTTTTTTTAGTACGTTATGTATAAACCAGATTAGATTGTTAAACTTGTTTAGTTTACATTAATAACCCACTGATTAAGATTAGAAGATTAATTGTGAGCAGAGAGCCTCACAGCTGTCCACGCCATTGACAATTGTTGTGAGTTCGGTTGGAACTCCCTTTAACGTTGGCTCATATTATTGGGGACTTTAAGGGGACCGTCCTTCACGACTCAACATTGATGGGTCATCTTGACACGTGATAGTAAACGGCGTCATATTATTGGGCCCTTACTGGACGTAAGGTGAATACATGGAGGTTGCATCGGTTGCAATCGGAAACTACCTTTTGGGGGTCTTGGATGGCTGATATTATTCGGGTCCATGATCGTTTGATTGGGCTCCGTGTACCCACTAAAGAAACTTGCTTTCTCGATTTCATTAGAGGGTGGTGAAATCGTTAAAATAGTGGGAGGGTAATTCATAAAACTTAACGACCTTGTTTTATGTCTTAGCGATTATTTTATATATAGTTATTGATGATTGTCTGTTTTCTTTTCAGTATAACTGCATTTATAATGTCTTCGTTCAAAAACCCACTCGCTGCTATACTGGATAGCAACAAGTTCACCGGTCTGAACTACCAACTGGCTCCGCAACCTCAACCTTGTGTTGGCTTCGGAGAAACTTCTTTATACGATAGAGAAGTGCCCTCCGAAGGAAGCCCCTGTCGATATCAGCCCTGAGGAGCTGGTTACGCTTAAACAATGGTGGGACGACGAGGTTAAAGCTCGATGCTATGTGATGGCGTCGATGTCCAATGAAATGCAACGGCGCTTTGAGAAGACGAAGTATGCTGCTGACATACTTTTTCATCTCAAAGAACTCTACGGGGAGAACTCTCGACATGAGAGGTTCACGGCTGCCAAGGAGCTTATGACGAGCTGCATGCGCGATGGGACTTCGGTCCGTGAGCATGGGGTTCGTATGATTGGGCTCGTTGAAAAGATGTCGGGCCTTGATATCACACTTCCACACGAGCTGTCTGTGGATGTGCTTCTCCTCTCACTGCCTGCTGCATTCGACCCCTTTGTGGTCAACTTCAACATGAACAAGCTGGCAGTCTCCCTTGAAGAGGTGGTTAACATGCTTGTAGTGTTCGAAGGAACCATAAAGAAGGACAAGCCCGTAC
>KV020536.1:0-12547 GCA_001598015.1 Dorcoceras hygrometricum | reverse complement strand
GGCGACTCTCGATTTATCAATGGTCGTTGATCTGATCGGGATATATGGATTGAAAGGACCGTACTGTACGCTAACCACGACCAACTGGTTCTTGCAGGCACTATCAGTGATACCTAGGGGATCATGGGGCGATGTTGCTAGACGCTCTTACCATGATCCGATGGGCAAGTCCAGAATTGTGATTCCGGAGGCACAATGGTTTTGGGCCCACGGCTAGCTGTATCCCTGAACCATTGAGGGTCACACAAGTACTGCATTCGAGATTCCCACACGGATACTGAGCTCAATGTGTTGAGCACTCGAGGAGAATTTTGGGGAGTTCGACTTCCTAAAAGTCAACAGGGGTCAAATCGTGATTTCCCGCTGTTGAGGGGCAAAACGGTCATTTTGCACTGGGGTTCTGAAAAATGGTTTTTCAGATCATAGTATTCAGGTTTGGAAACTGAGTCGATCGGTCCGAGCTGATCGTCGATCGGAGTTATGATGAAGTCACAGTGATGGGGATGAACCGTCAGATCATAGTATTCAGTTTTGAAAACTGATTCGATCGATCTGATCTGATCGTCGATCGGAGTTATGATGAAGTCACAGTGATGCGGATGAACCGAATGTTCATCCGTTGGACCCGGGCCCGTTGGGCCGGTCCAAGTCCATCATTAAGTCTACTTAAGGTTGACTTAGGACTAAATCATAAAACAACTACACAATCATAAAACCCTAACCCTAGAGCAAAAAAGGCCGCCGCCCCTTTCTTCTCCAACCTCACGCCGCCGCCGCCGCCGCTCGCCGGACTTGCTCCGGCCAATTTTTCGAGGAGAATCCGTTGGCGATAAAATCCTTCAGTCTTCTAGTTCAGGCTGATCGGAGGGAGATCGTTTCCGGTCGTGGACCTGATTGACGTAATCTACCGCAGCCTACCGTGAAGTGCCGGTTTCCTCGCGAAACTGGTCGGAGCCAGGCACGAGTTGCCAGCAAGGTAACCCCGAGAAACACCCTATGAATGGTCATAGTTTTGCATGTTTTAGAATTGTATTGATCGTCTCCCGACCCAATTTTTGTTCTTCCGATGCCTCTCCGGGAGGCGTGATCCGGATCCGCCACGGTTCCCCAACACCAACAAGTCCAGGGTGGAAGAATGCACCTCGACTACGATCCTGCTGAACTCTTAACGTACTCCCTAAGTTCTCTTGTTCCCTCTGCTTTACGTTGCAAAGCTTCAAAATTGTCACAGGATATTTATTTCTACTGGCAAAACTTGTGGAGGAACACCCGACTAAAGTCCTGGAAGCACCTAATACTCCCAGCTGGGAGAAGGTTGAACCACTACTGTGCTGACCCAAACGGAGTGGTAAGGAAGACTCGACATTTGTTGAGGTCAGCATACTGGTGAAGAAGCGTGGCATTTTTCGAACCTCAAGAGATGCTCCACGAGGTCTCCTGTTAGGGAACTTGAAATGTGGAGGGATCTCAGTGACCGGTACTTCTGTTGAGAAAGGGACGACCGAACTGGAGGTGGAGGGGGATCCGACCTCTTTTCTTCTCTAAGGCACGACACTTCTTCCCGAAGCTTTTTAATCTCCTCCACTTGTTGATCAAGAGATGAATTGGCTTTTGACCTATGAGCCAATATTTGCTCCACTATTGCGGCTACTAGTTTTGCTATCTGAGCAGCAGTAAGATCCTGGTTACCATTTTCTCTCATCTCCTGAAGTTTGTTCCTTCTCGGTGGCATCTTGTATTTTTTCTATCTCGTTTCCAGAGACGACGCCAATTGATGTAACCAAATTTTACCCAGCCAATGAGCTGCCACCATGTAAAACCGTCGGGTTGGAAGGTCGAGACGTCTATTTTCAAAGAATGAGCTAAGACTGCAACTTTTGGAGCTGAACTTGGAGGAAACTGCTTGGATGAGTCGCCTGCAATGAGGTATCACCAGGTCTAGGTTTCAGCATAGTATAACTTGAGGAATGTGAGAGGACATTTCGGGAGCTCTGTCCTCGTGAGATGAGCAGGTTTGAGCAAAGCTAGATATTTTTCTATCAATGACCTGCAACCACATACACTGGTCAGAGGGCTTCGGGAGTTATCCCGACGAAGGCCCTTCGATGCTTAAGTAAGAGTATATAGAGCTGAAAGATCATCAGTATAATCAATTCTTGTAAGCCAAGACCCACTTGGATATATATAGGAGGGGCTGGATGACCTTTGCGTATACGCTACCCAGGTAATTACACAGGGATGGGTCTGCAACTATTGCATTACGCTACCCTACTACATGTACACGTGGATGGATTTTTCAGCTTTTGACAGTGTTGACTAATCAAGAGCTAGACAAGAGGATCAATTGATTGTGATAGAATATGTATCAATGTCAGACCTCCGGGCACCTACAGAGTGTTGTAAGGTTCGTGTTCGCCAAAAAACAAAAGGACCTGTTGTAACACTGGTTCGGACCTCGAACCCCGATGTGAGAGCTCGAGGATGCTCATGACTCATGTCCCAAGGTAATGGATAACTATGGTATCACAATATAATTTCAATATACATTTATACTCACAGCTTTTCATTTTTTAAATGGATTTTTGTTTAGCTTTTGAATATTCTAAATTTTCTTTCAAATTGTATTTACTTCTGCACGACCGTACTATAAGTTTATCGTAAATTACTATCATAAGAAAGATTTTAGGAACATATAAATTCTTTGAAAATTTGGTTGGACATAAGATGTTTTCGTAAATAATGATTCAATAACTCAACATAACACGGATATACAAATACGTGGGGAGTATTTTGGTAAAATATCAAAGCCAAATCGCATTTGACACCCATGCGTTTGTTGAAACACAAAGATTTATGTAAGACTGTTTCAGACGGGTCATACTAAAAAATATTACTTTTAATTCCTAATATGGGCTTGGACGAATATTTATCCAATTTGACCCGACCTACGAAAACATAGTATCTTTTATGTAAAAAATTATTAATTTTTATACTATAATATTACCATATGAACTTGGTTGAATCATCTCACATATATAACATGTGAGACCTTCTCATAAGAGACATATTGCTATTGAAAATACCGTTAAATTATTTATTAGAAATAATGATCTTTTACTCTCAAAGCTAAATCGCATAAGAAGTTCATGCTTGATACCACTAAAATTTAGCTTAAGATCCGAGCTCGGGAAGCCGGCCTGCTTTAAGCTCGGGAGAGCATCTCGTTGGCTAACGACGCTACCTCAGGCTCACGTAGCATATACATTCTCTCAACCCGACCTGGACTGCGATGGACAATAGTTCGACCCTACATTAGCAACTTGATAGACCACTTGGCCCTCTTGTCCGACCAAGGTACTGACAAACATTAAGAAAAACTATCCCTACCTACAGGCGGTAGATGAGGAAACATATCAAGCCCACACAAATTCATAATTACTTAGACAGGTACGTTCAACCACATTCACTTACCTATAAATGTCCAGGTATTTTCTCATTTTAGGGGGATTCAAGAGACTTATTCTTGGCACTCTTTATATCTCTTCAATTACCCGAACTAACTTAAGCATCGAAGGGCCTTCATCGGGACAACCCCAACGCCCTTTGACCTATTTCTTTGTTGATAGGATATCGCTATTGGAGTACACACCAACATATTCCATCAGGTGTTACGCCGCCCGACCTACCAAGTTGAAACAAGTGCGACTCTCGACCTGATAAGTCTGACGTGGCAATAGCTTATTGGATGGGCAAAATTTGGTTACATCAATTGGCGCCGTCTGTGGGAAATGAATAGAAGAAAGAAGACAAGATGCCACCAAGAAGGACTAGGGGTCAGGGTAACAGAGAAGCTAGTCGCACGGAGAATTCGTCTCAGGGTTCGGAGAACCCCAGTCTCACTGCTGCTCAAATAGCTGAATTGGTAGCAACTACGGTGGCGCAAATATTGGCGGAAAGATCTAACTCAAATCCGCCACCTGATCAACAGGTTGAGGAGCTCAGGAAGTTACGTGAGAATATTTCTAATCTGAGAGAGGAAAGAGACTCGGCACCTCCTCCCCCACCTGCTCGGGAGGTGCCTTTTTCTGCTGAAGTGGTGCTGGCTAAGTTACCCCAGCACTTCAAATTCCCAAATGTTGGAGAGTATGATGGGATGGGAGATCCCGAGGAGCATTTATCGCGGTTTGAGAACGCCGCCCTTCTACACCAATATGCTGATCCTATTAAGTGTAGAGTTTTCCTCACTACGTTGGTCCGATCTGCACAACAGTGGTTTAACCTCCTGCCAATCGGGAGTATAAAGTGTTTTCAGGATTTTATCCAGGCGTTTCTTCATCAGTTTGCTAGTAGCAAAAAACAGCCGATCACCATGCTGAACCTGTTTACTGTGAAGCAGAGGGAGCAAGAGACACTTCGGGAGTACATAGGGCACTTCAACAGGACTATTATTGAAGTACCTTCCGCTACGCCTGATCTAATGATCGGGGATTTCACCCAGGGGCTGCGAGGGGGTGATTTCTTCAAGTCCTTAGTCAAGAAGCCCCCGAGGACATTTGACGAGCTCCTCACTAAAGCTGAAAAGTATGTTAACATGGAGGAGATACAATCCTCGAGGGGTAATGAGAAGAAGTTACCGCCTCGGTCTGGTCGGGAGGTTCGGGTGGAAAGACCCCAGCCAAGGACATCCAAGCAGGAACCTCCTCTGCTATTGGGGGAATTCACCGCTCGAGCATCTTTGAAAGTGAGTAAAGCTCGGGCTCTTGATATTTGCGATGAGCGGAAAGTAGTCCAACGACCTCAGGGAAGTGACGGGGCCCAGAGGAATCCCAGGTCAGACAAGTTTTGTGATTTTCACAGGGAATATGGTCACACTACTGCAGAGTGTCGGCTTTTGGACCAGGAGTTGGAGCGTATTATCCCAAGAAATCCCGACCTGAGGACGGTGTTAGTGGAGGATAGTTCGTGGCGGTGGGAGAAGAGGCCTCGTCGGGAAGACAGTGGGCGGTATAATAATAGGGCCCCCAACCAGGAGGGAACATCTCGGGGGCAAGATCAACAACATTCCCGAGAAGTTCGGAGAACACCCCAACCTCGGGGTGTGATTCAGATGATTTCTGGAGGACCTACTGATGGAGACTCCAATAGAGCTAGGAAGGCGCGATGATGGAAATCATGGAGGTTGAAAAGACAAGGTCGGGGCTTACTATCTCTTTTGGTCCTGAGGATTTACCAACAGATGCGGAGACACATAATGATGCTCTGGTCATCCGAGAAATGATAGCCAATTATGAAGTAGCCCGCATCTTTGTGGATTCGGGGAGTTCTGTTAATGTAATTTTCAAAAGTGCTGTAGATCAAATGGACCTCGGGGAGTACCGCATGGAACCCGTGAATACGCCTCTGTTCGGGTTTACAGGTCACTCTCTGCAACCCGTGGGGATTTTTCAGTTGCCTCTCTCACTTGGATCGGGTGAGCATAGGAAAACCAAGGTCGTCGAATTTACTGTGGTGAATGCACCCTCCTCTTACAACGTTATATTGGGGAGGCCAGCCATGGCCGCTTTCCTCGTCGTAGATCGGCGTTACATCAGAAAATCAAATTTCCTGTGGGAGACTTAGTAGGAGAGGTGCTCGGGGATCGAAAGATGGCCAGGAAGTGTTATGTGGAGGAAGTGAGGATAGAGCAGAAAGTGGCTAAGTCCTACGCCCAAGATCATCCTACAGCTCGGGAAGATAGAGGCGTGAATATAGTGGAACAAGATTTCCAGTTGACAACCGAAGATGAGGAAGAAGAGGTAGTCCTCATTCATCCCACGGGGGTGGTAAAAATTGCTAAGTCCCTTTCCGAAAGATCTAACTCAAATCCGCCACCTGATCAACAGGTTGAGGAGCTCAGGAAGTTACGTGAGGAGATTGCTAGTCTGAGAGAGGAAAGAGACTCGGCACCTCCTCCCCCACCTGCTCGGGAGGTGCCTTTTTCTGCTGAAGTGGTGCTGGTTGAGTTACCCCATCACTTCAAATTCCCAAATGTTGGAGAGTATGATGGGATGGGAGATCCCGAGGAGCATTTATCGCGGTTTGAGAACGCCGCCCTTCTACACCAATATGCTGATCCTATTAAGTGTAGAGTTTTCCTCACTACGTTGGTCCGATCTGCACAACAGTGGTTTAACCTCCTGCCAATCGGGAGTATAAAGTGTTTTCAGGATTTTATCCAGGCGTTTCTTCATCAGTTTGCTAGTAGCAAAAAACAGCCGATGACCACGCTGAACCTGTTTACTGTGAAGCAGAGGGAGCAAGAGACACTTCGGGAGTACATAGGGCGCTTCAACAGGACTATTATTGAAGTACCTTCCGTTACGCCTGATCTACTGATCGGGGCTTTCACCCAGGGGCTGCGAGGGGGTGATTTCTTCAAGTCATTAGTCAAAAAGCACCCGAGGACATTTGACGAGCTCCTCACTAAAGCTGAAAAGTATGTTAACATGGAGGAGATACAATCCTCGAGGGGTAATGAGCAGAAGTTACCGCCTAGGTCTGGTCGGGAGGTTCGGGTGGAAAGACCCCAGCCAAGGACATCCAAGCAGGAACCTCCTCTGCTATTGGGGGAATTCACCGCTCGAGCATCTTTGAAAGTGAGTAAAGCTCGGGCTCTTGAGATTTGCGATCAGCGGAAAGTAGTCCAACGACCTCGGGGAAGTGACGGGGCCCAGAGGAATCCCAGGTCAGACAAGTTTTGTGATTTTCACAGGGACTAAGGTCACACTACTGCAGAGTGTCGGCTTTTGGACCAGGAGTTGGAGCGTATTATCCAAAGCAATCCCGACCTGAGGACGGTGTTAGTGGAGGATAGTTCGTGGCGGTGGGAGAATAGGCCTCGTCGGGAAGACAGTGGGCGGTATAATAATAGGGCCCCCAACCAAGAGGGAACATCTCGGGGGCAAGATCGACAACATTCCCGAGAAGGTCGGAGAACACCCCAACCTCGGGGTGTGATTCAGATGATTTCTGGAGGACCTACTGATGGAGACTCCAATAGATCTAGGAAGGCGCGATGATGGAAATCATGGAGGTTGAAAAGACAAGGTCGGGGCTTACTATCTCTTTTGGTCCTGAGGATTTACCAACAGATGCGGAGACAAATAATGATGCTCTGGTCATCCGAGAAATGATAGCCAATTATGAAGTAGCCCGCATCTTTGTGGATTCGGGGAGTTCTGTTAATGTAATTTTCAAAAGTGCTGTAGATCAAATGGACCTCGGGGAGTACCGCATGGAACCCGTGAATACGCCTCTGTTCGGGTTTACAGGTCACTCTCTGCAACCCGTGGGGATTGTTCAGTTGCCTCTCTCACTTGGATCGGGTGAGCATAGGAAAACCAAGGTCGTCGAATTTACTGTGGTGAATGCACCCTCCTCTTACAACGTTATATTGGGGAGGCCAGCCATGGCCGCTTTCCTCGCCGTAGCCTCGGCGTTACATCAAAAAATCAAATTTCCTGTGGGAGACTTAGTAGGAGAGGTGCTCGGGGATCGAAAGATGGCCAGGAAGTGTTATGTGGAGGAAGTGAGGATAGAGCAGAAAGTGGCTAAGTCCTGCGCCCAAGATCATCCTACAGCTCGAGAAGATAGAGGCGTGAATATAGTGGAACAAGATTTCCAGTTGACAACCGAAGATGAGGAAGAAGAGGTAGTCCTCATTCATCCCACGGGGGTGGTAAAAATTGCTAAGTCCCTTTCCGAGGTGATGCGAGTACAGTTAATCCAGTGTTTGGAAAAGAACAAAGATGTGTTCGCCTGGTCTCCCGCCGACTTGAAAGGGGTCAAACGAGAAGTTATGGAGCACAGGTTAAATGTTTCACCGAGCGCCCGACCTATTATTCAGAAGAGGAGACATTTCGGGCCTGAGAAGGATGCGATGATTAGGAGTCAGGTCGGGATTACAGGCGGGGCATATAAAAGAGGTACATTTCCCTACCTGGTTATCTAATGTTGTTCTAGTGCCCAAAGAAACAGGTAAATGGCGAATGTGTGTGGATTTCCGAGATCTAAACAAAGCATACCCCAAAGATTGTTACCCGCTTCCCAGGATCGATCAGCTCGTCGATTCCACCTAGGGTCACGAGCTGCTCAGTTTTCTTGACGCTTATCAAGGATATCATCAGATCCCATTGGCTGAGGAGGATCAGCTCAAGGTCAGTTTTGTTACTGCTGATGGAACATTCTGTTATGTTGTGATGCCCTTCGGGCTCAAGAATGCAGGGGATACTTACCAGAGGTTGATGGACAAGGTGTTTAGAGATCAGATCGGGAAAAACGTCGAGGTATATGTCGATGACATATTAATAAAATCTCGGGAAGAGAAGAATTTCATATCTGATATGGAGGAGACTTTCCGCACTCTGCGGCAATATCAGATCAAGTTGAACCCCAGCAAATGTTTATTTGGAGCTCGGACAGGGAAGTTCTTGGGTTACATGGTGACTCGCCGAGGCACTGAAGCTAATCCCGAGAAGGTAAGAGCTCTGGCGTCGATGTGTCCACCTCGGAATATTCAAGAAGTAAAAGGTTGATAGGGAGGATTGCCGCTCTTTCCCGATTTATCTCGAGGTCTGTCGACCGAAGTCTCCCATTCTTCAAAATACTCCGCAAGGCCAAACAGTTCGAGTGGAATGAGCACAGCGAGAAAGCTTTTCAAGAGCTCAAAGAATATCTGAAAGAGTTGCCTGTTCTGAATAAACACAAGCTCGGGGAGCCCTTATTTGTATATCTGGCTGTCACCCCGCAAGCAGCTAGCTCAGTTCTAGTTCGGGAGGAAGAACAGATACATCAGCCAGTATATTTTGTTAGCCATGCTTTGAAAGGATCCGAGCTGAACTACAATACACACGAAAAATTGGCTTTGGCCCTGGTTATAACAGCTCGGCGTCTCAAGCCATATTTTCTATCTCACCCTATTACTGTACTCACTAATAGCACTTTTGGGCAGATCGTCTCTCATCACGATGCATCGGGAAGACTGGTTGAATGGGTTACCAAGCTTAGTGAATATGACATACAGTTTAAACCTTGGACAGCACTAAAAGCGCAGGTATTGGCAGATTTCTTGGCAGAAACCGTGCACCTCGAACAGGAAGAAAGATGGAAAGTTTATGTTGATGGGTCTTCTTGCTCATCGGGGAGTGGTGTTGGAATAATTATAGTATCTCCGTGGGGTGAAGAAACTAGTATGGCTGTAACTTTAGATTTCCAAGCCACTAATAATGAAGCAGAGTATGAGGCTTTATTGCTCGGACTCCGGGCTGCCAAAACCATGGGAATTACTCGGGTGCTATTATATTCCGATTCTCAATTAGTGATCCAACAGTGCAATGGTAAGATCGAAGTAAAAAATGAAAATATGATTAAATATGCGGA
The DNA here is from genome assembly GCA_001598015.1 of Dorcoceras hygrometricum. Lineage (NCBI taxonomy): Eukaryota > Viridiplantae > Streptophyta > Magnoliopsida > Lamiales > Gesneriaceae > Dorcoceras > Dorcoceras hygrometricum. The sequence goes on along the minus strand of KV020536.1, from coordinate 3,130 downwards.
GGCCTTGAGTAAGATGGCTGAAAATTTTTCTGAACTTATCCTCTTGCAAATACCTCGGGAAGAAAATGAGAAAGCAGATAGATTGGCTCGGATGGCTAGCTCACTTAAGCCCACCTCGGGAAACGCAGTGTCGGGACGAGAGCTGATGTCACAAATTCATCAGGTCGAGGAAAATCCTGAAAACATACCCACCCTAGACTGGCGACGTGAAATTCATGGGTATATTGCTCATCAAAACTTGCTCGAGGATCCCCAAAAGGCTCGACAAATCAAGCGAAGGGCTCTTCGCTTCATGCTATTGAACGGCACGTTATACAAAAGATCCTTCTCGAAACCATTGTTGAAGTGTTTAGGTCCAAAAGAGGCTAGGAATGTGTTAAGAGAAATTCACGAGGGATGTTGTGGAAATCACCTCGGGAGTATTGCGTTGGCGAGGAAGGCTATCTTAGCAGGATTTTTCTGGCCCACTATGCAGAAGGATGCTTTGAATTTAGTTCGAGCTTGTCATGACTGCCAGAGGCACGCAAATTTGCAAAAGCAGCCTACCGAACTGTTAAGGTCGGTTCTCTCCTCGTGTCCTTTCGATCAATGGGGCATTGATATTGAAGGACCGTTCCCCCCGACCGAGGGGCAAAGAAAATTCTTGCTAGTTGCCGTGTATTATTTCTCAAAGTGGGTGGAAGCGGAGCCACTAGCTAAGATAACTGAAGTGGAGGTGCTAAAATTCTTGTGGAAAAATATCGTTTGTCGTTTCGGTATTCCCCGAAGACTTGTATCAGATAATGGGAGACAATTTTGTGGTACGAAGGTCCGAGCCTGGTGTCAAGAAATGAAAATTGAGCAGATCTTTACCTCGGTCTCTTATCCACAAAGCAATGGGCAGGTTGAAGTTACTAACCGATCTATTGTGCAGGCCCTCAAAACAAGGCTAGGATCGGCCAAAGGAAAATGGGCTGACGAGCTACCCAGTGTTTTATGGGCCTATCGAACAACCTCTCGAACTGGTACTGGAGAAACACCTTACTGCATGGTCTATGGGACTGAAGCTCTTTTACCTGCGGAGATTGGTCAAGATAGTCTTAGGGTGACGGAGTATGGCGAAGGCAATAGTGAAATTCGAAATCTCGAGCTGGACCATGTCGAGGAAAGAAGAAGTAGGGCAGAGGTGCGATTATTTGCTTATCAAAGAAGGATGGCCCAGGCCTATAATAAAAGAGTACGACCTCGAAGATATGAAGTGGGAGATTTGGTCTGGAAGAAGATTCAGTATCAAGGAGATAGAGGAAAGCTTGATCCCAAATATGAAGGGCCATTCAAAATTGTGGGTAGAGCAGGCATCGCCGCCTACTATTTGGAAGACGCCTCGGGAAAAAGAACTCAAAGGCCTTGAAATATTATACATCTTCGGCGATATTATTCTTAAGATTCTGCTCTTCTAAAAACCACTTATTTTATGAGGAAAGAGAAGTTCCCGCTAAATCATGATTCTTATTGACTACACACTAAGCCCAACTATCGTTGGCACTAAGCCCGACCAGCTCGGCAATCGAAGCCCAGTTCCGCACTGGCACCTCTTCGCGTAGCTCTTCTACGCAATTACATAAGACCGACCAGCTCGGCAATCGAAGCCCAGGTCCTTTCAACACATATATCCTGATCAGATCAACGACCATTGGTACATCGAGAGTCGCTAGAGATCTAATAACTATGCATACATATTGGAGATCAAATAGTGACATCGTGTGTGTTACTAGGTAAACCCATTTACCTAAAACATATCTAGTACTCTGGCCAGAGATTTATCACACTATTACCTCCTCAGATAGCATAGGATATCCATGCATAAAAGCGAGCGGTGAATCCTCGATAACGAAGCTTCGACTCCTACATGCATCGAGACCTCACCCAATCCCGCCACCTAATGACCCCAACTGAGTTGGTAAACGGCTCAAAGTGAGGCACCTATCATGTAGAGTCTCAATGACGTTTCGAGTAGTGTGGACAAATCAGTACAATCAAGACATCGGACTTATCCACTCGACAAATGGTAACCACTTGGAAAGTCCGAACGAGGGTAGTTCGATAGATCACCAGGTCACTATCCATCTGCATGCTCAGAACATCACAATGTTCTCTACCAATGAAACATGGTACTTCACATCGCAGATGCTATTCTCAAGCTCGGGCAGCCTTATCCTCATTTTGACGGACCAATCGACTAGGAACGAGTTTAGAATACACAGTGACTATTAGATGTGTTTCATGATAGCCATCATATCCACTATCACATCTAACATACACTATGGTGCATTCTAGGTCTTTATCCAACGCAATTGTTAACATTATAACATAATGAAAATAAAGAATGCCATAAAATAAATGCGTATTTCATAAATAAAGATTGTCATACACAAGAGTCAATAAAACCCACACGCCAAAAGTTGGCTAGTTGGGCATCTACTCTAATAATCTCCCACTTTCCCTATAGCCAACTACTCATCAGACGCAGTCACATTGTTTCGCGATGTTTTTCAAACAACGGTTCTGGAAAGGGCTTCGTAAGTGGATCAGCAATGTTGTCTGCAGAGGCGACTCTCTCGACTGCTATGTCACCTCTAGCCACAATATCCCGGATTATGTGGTATTTCCTCAGTATATGTTTGGATCTTTGGTGAGACCTAGGCTCCTTTTCTTGCACAACGGCACCCGTGTTGTCACAGTACACCGGGACTGGACCAACTCCATCAGGAATGACGCCCAACTCTTGGACGAAATTCCTTATCCAAACCGCCTCCTTAGCAGCAGCTGATGCTGCGATGTACTCAGCCTCAGTGGTTGAATCCGCGATGGTGTCTTGCTTGGAACTTTTCCAAGAGACAGCACCACCATTGAGCATGAATAAAAATCCAGAGGTAGACTTCGAATCATCCACGTCACATTGGAAGCTAGAATCAGTGTAGCCTTCCAATTTCAGTTCACCACCCCCATAGACCATGAACATACACTTAGTTCTTCACAAGTACTTAAGAATATCCTTCACAGCCTTCCAATGCAATTGGCCGGGGTTGGCCTGGTAGCGGCTCGTGACACTCAGAGCATATGCGACATCCGGTCTAGTTGAGATCATGCC
>KV020531.1:0-10036 GCA_001598015.1 Dorcoceras hygrometricum | reverse complement strand
ACGCATGTCTGCGAGCGGTGAATCCTCGACAACAATGCATCGACTCCTACATGCATCGGGGCCTCACCCAATCCCAGCACCTAACGATCCCAAGTGAGTCGGCAAACGTGTCAAAGTGAGGCGTCTATCATGTAGAGTCTCAATGACGTTTTCGAGTCGTGAGGACTAATCAGTACAACCAAGACCTCGGACTTATCCACTCGACAAATGGTAACCACTTGGAAAGTCCGAACGAGGGTAGTTCGATAGATCACCAGGTCACTACCTATCTGTATGCTCAGAACATCACAATGTTCCCTACCAATGAAACATGGTACTTCGCATCGCAGATACTAGTATCGAGCTCGGACTGCCTTATCCTCATTTTGGCGGCCCAATCGACTAGGAACTAATTCAGAATACACAGTGACTATTAGATGTGTTTCATGATAGCCGTCATACCCACTATCACATCTAACATACACTATAGTGCATTCTAGGTCTTTACTCAACGCAATTGTTAATCATCATACAACACAATGAAATTAAAAAACTGCCATAAATGAAATGCGAATATCATATATAAAGATTGTCATATACAAGAGTCTATAAACCCACACGCCAGAAGTTGGCTACTTGGGCATCTACTCTAACACTTAGGGACTATAGCATTGATGCACAAGAAGCACCCATTTTCTGCGATAACACAAGTGTGATCGCGATCACTCAGAATCCAGTGCTGCATTCCAGGACCAAGCACATTGACATACGACATAATTTCATTCGAGACCATGTACTTAAAAAGAACGTTCGAGTGGAGCATGTGCCAACAGATCAGCAATTTCAGACTCGGAGGTAGCAGTAAGATCTCTGTCTCCAGAAAAGCATGAAGGGAGATAGGATTTGAACCTGTGACCTCAAGGTTATGAGCCTAGCGCTGCCTAGGGAAGGACGAACAACCCGAGTAGTCGCCCATCCACCTCCTTAGTTTAGTATACTCCTTTGTTATTTCTTATTCGAAGGCAGACATTGTAGCTGACATCTTCACTAAGCCTCTGTCGGATGCTAAGTTTTTTTACTTCAGAAAAAATTTAGGTCTCCTTGATATGTCATAAATATGTTCTGCATGCACCAATTCAGGGGGAAGAATATGAGTCGAACAGATAACTAAACAAGTCCGCTGGTTGCCATCGAGCTGGCTGGTACCATACCAATCCAGTCCAGCTCGAGGTACAGTGTGACGTTATCAAGGGGTTTGCCTTAGTTGTTTCCGTGATGGTATATCAAAATTGAACGGAAGAGATTGGGTTAGCATTTACAACTTATTTTAAATCGGACGGTCACCTATCTGGTATTTCAAAAGACTTTTAAATGTGATGGTGACACGTGTCCAGAAAAACCCTTCTCTCTCCCCACTCGAAAAAAAAACAATTTCTTTTTCTTTCAGTACGCTTTCAACAAACATTCACATTGCCCTAATATAATAAGCAAAGTCACTGCACTCTTCTGCATTTTATTGCACTAATTTCCAATTCCATCATTATTCGAGATGGCTTACGTTCTATTCGTCAATGCTCTGCATGTGAACTTTGACTCTGTGCTTACTGTGGAGCACAGTGGCATGGTCAAAATGTTCAAATCTTTGGAGGACTCAGGACCCAAAGGATTTCTGGAAGGGTCCGGATTGGTCTACGAGGAGGCTATCCTTGAGTTCTTCACTAATGCAAAAAAATCCTTGCAGGAACAATTGTCAATCTCGTGGGTGCTCGACGTATAGCAATTACCAAGGATACGCTTATTGAAGTTTTTGAGCTACCTTCTGAGGGGATCACTAATCTTCTAACCATACCAAAGGAGACAACACTTGAGATACGACAACAGTTCTATGGGTCTGATGAGCCATTCAAGGCTCCTAACAAGAAAAGGGACATGCCGATTGAATTTCGTCTGCTGCACGAAATTGTGGCCAAATCTCTTTGCGCCAAAGCTGGTTCATTCGATCAGGTTACTAGTGAAAAAATTGATCTGATGATAGCAATTACTGCTGGACTGAAAGTCAACTGGGCCCAAATCCTGTTTCAAGTACTATTAAACATGGTGCAAACTCCTAAACGACAATCACAGGGTTTCGCCATTCAGGTCAGTACCCTATTACAGCATATTGTGAAGGAGAATCTGGGAGAATCAGTGAAGCTGCATTCCCAGAAAGTGCTAACAAGTAAGTCAGTACAAACCTATATTAAGAGAAATATTGAGATTAAACAAACCGGAGAAACGAGCAAGTACAATGAGGACACAGCCAGCAACACCGAAGGCGGAGCGTCACAAGGCTCACAGCCAATACAAGCGATAGCAACAGCATATTTGGCTGCTGCAAAAGAAACAGGTGTGAACAACCTCAAGAAAATAAAACACAGGGGTGGAGGAAAGAAGAAACAGACGAAGAGAGTGATCGAGCTGGCAACACAAACTGATGGAAAACAAATTGTTGAGGAAATAAGACCAGTTGCTCAAACGCACTTTGACTCTGTGGAAGTTTCTGAACCAGACTAGTGTCAGTTGGTCACTCGTCGTTGCAGACGAAAACAAATTAGCGATTCATCAGATGGGAGTATCTCTCGCCGTGACGGTTCCGTTAAGAGAGGATTTGACGAGGACCAGCATCATGCAAGGTTTGACTATGACGTTCCAGGATCACGCAGTCAGAGCGGATTTGGTCGTTTTGCCGATGTCAGGATTCGACCTCATCTGGATGATGATCAGATAGCAAATCCAGGGTGTGAAACCCAACTGGATTCTGTGAACCCCACTGCTAATGATTTAGGTGCTATTCAGAATGAACCAGTACCAGTGGAAGAATATTGCCAACAGCTATTCATATCTACGTAGCACAATGTCTCCGCACGAATGACCATGTTTGAGGAATGGCTGCATTTCCGTCAAGAGGTATGCCTCAAAGATATATCTTCTGTTGAATCGTTGGTTAAAATTGAATAGAAACTTCTTGAATGGGGGGAGACAGAGGACATATCTGATTTGTTTGAGCGCCATTCGCTCATCATGTACAAACTATTTGAACTGGAGCTTGAGAATCTATATCATGAGCATTTAGCTAACTTTAAGCTAGATGTCCCTTCTGTAAATCATGATTTTGAATGCATTCGACGAATGCACAAGGAGTTAAGGGTGACTGCAGCGGTACACAGGAATCACCGTGTGATGGCGGGTTTTCCAATTATTAATCAGGATAACTCATATTTAGCATCCGATTCTCATCAAGAGCAGCCTCCTGCACTGGAATTTTCTCACTTGGTCGATCACGAGCAGGGAGCAGCGTAGGCCACAAGTCCCCAACCTGACCAACCAGGACATGAGACTCCGGAAATGACCTCTCATGAGCACCAGGCTCAAGAGAACGAGTCAGAAATTCAAACAGATGAACATCGGACTGAAGGGAATGAGAATCAGGCTATTGATGAAATTGTACAGGGGTCTAATCAGACTTTGGAAGATCGTCCTGCCGTTTTTGGGCCTTCTCTACATAATCAGTTAACCACTATCACTTCTGAACAGCATGATTCTGACCATCAGGGTCCCGCTCCTTCTAATTTGCATCTACTTGCCTCAGCCTCAGTGGATACATCTACTCTCCAGCTCCTGGATACTGTTGCCCTGTCAATTACTGCTTTGTCTACACGCATATCATCTATTTATCAGGCGTATGAATGAATTCGTGATGATACGAGTATGACCAGGCATCATACTATTCTGATGTGTGACCAGCTCAAAAATGCTGTTGATGGGCTGGACATAAAAATTTATGTAATAGAACGCACCTTGACCCAAAGGATGGTTGACGAGCTGGCTGTGGTGAAATCTCTGCTCGCTGCACTAGTTGAAGGTCTGTGGGAGTTTGGTGATGCCGAAAAGGGGGAAGGAGGACAGAATAGACCGGGGGAAGGGTCAAGTGGTGGCGGTCCAAGCAATGTACTAGGAAGAGGGCTAAGCCTTAGAGGAGGTCGGGGATCCAGTTCGGGAGGAGGAAGAGGTCCAAATCAAAGAAGTGGTGATCTAGCTGATCCCAACAACAGATTCAGATATACACCGTGGTTTTGAATTAGATGGGCTAAATCTATTTGTTAGGAACTAAAATATTTTGAATTTCATTTTAACTTGGTTTATGATTTATAGCACATCTTTTACGAGCACAGTTTTGTCATCACCAAAAAGGGGGAAATTGTTAGGATGAATTTCAGAAGTTTTGGTGATGAAAAATGAACAAGATATGGAAGATATGGAATTCATAAAAGATATCATTAAACCAAAGAGACAAGACCTGGACGAGACTTACCAAGTTGAACAAAGAAACCAGATCGGGGCGAAGTCAAGCTGATAGAGGGAAAATCAGCTCAGAGTATTCTGGTCAAAAGTCAAACCAGCCAGGAACCTTAGTATAAACCAGCTGCACGGTGGAGAGTGCAGAAACCAGCTCAGAATATTGTACCATCTGAATGTTAAGACACTACAGGGACCAGCACAGGTTTAGAAACCGGAATGGGTAGACCAGCTTGGCACATGACAATAAAACCAGCTGAGTACAGAACGACATAAGCAATTTGAATTTCGGAATGTCTGAAGTCAAGTACAGTCTGAAACAAATCAGTTGGCATCTCTACCATGATTTGTAGTCATTGGGACTACTTCAAGCTAAAACCAGTATGCAGGATATGACACATACTAAAGACTACGCAGACTTGCCAAAAAGGGCAATTCATTTAATGAAGTTGTACTCTCATCGTACAAGCAATTAAGGCGCCGTAGGAACTTCAACTTGGATGTATACAATATGTCTACTTGCAACATTTATTACCGTTGCATCCAAAGAGTATAATAAAGGATAAGATATGTTGTGAACTGAGTGCCCGAATACTATGAAATCATTCGAACATACAGAAGCTAACCAAGTTCTTCATAGAAGAAAAGTTCATCCTAAACCAGCTTACTTGAGTGACACACGCACATATCGTTCATACCTTTGGTGTCACTAACTCATCCTCACACACTCCGTAGAGTTGTGTTTGAATTGAAAAATTATAGACGGAGAGTGTCTGAGTGCTAGGATAGCACAACCAGCTGAGTACTGGAATTATTGTAATACGAACCAGGCTGTGGGTCTGTGTGTCGTTGGTTGCTAGGAGTTCTCTTGGCTGTGGGTCAAGGGAGTGGGTTTGTACAAGATTTGTATAAATCAAAGCCTTCTAGTGAAATCATTCCCATTGTGGAAGAAGGGGAGACGTAGGAGAAATTGCTCCGAACTTCCAGAAACAAATCTCTCGTCCCTACTACTTTTACATTTACGCATTTGATTAAATTGTTCAGCTGCTTGAATCGTGTTTATTCCGCATAAAACTATTTTATTACACGAGACCAGTATCCCTGAGAAAGCTTCCGAGCTGATAACTCGGCTGGAAGTTGGATTTGAGCCGTAAAATTTTCGAAACAAATTTTCAAATAAAAATTTGTAAAGGGAGTTCATTCACCCCCCCCCTCTGAACTCCCAAGTTCTCTTTTCGATCCTAACAAGAGGCGCATGCATCGACTTACTCCATCCACCCAGGGAGTATGAAGATGTACAGAGATTTGCAGACATTGTATTGGTGGCTGGGGATGAAGAAGAAAATTGGGAGATTTGTATCTGAGTGCTTGACCTGTCAGCAGGTCAAGGCAGAGCATCAATGATCAGCAGGGTTATTGCAGCCACTCCCTATTCCTGAGTGGAAGTGGGATCATATTACGATGGATTTCGTGGTTGGGTTACCAAGCAGTCCCAAGGGTTACACGGCGATATGGCTGATTGTGGACGGAATCACCAAGTCAGCGCATTTCTTACCGATGAAGACTACTTTCGCCCTGACACAGTACGCAGAGCTTTACATCAGAGAGGTTGTCAGGCTGCATACCAGTCTCTATTGTGTCTGACAAATACACCAGATTTACGTCTACGTTTTGGAGGAGTTTACATGCCGCCTTGGGGACTCGGTTGGCGTTCAGCACGACGTTTCACCCGTAGACGGGGCAGTCGGAGAGAGTCATCCAGACTTTGGTGGATGAGATTGCCGCTGGTAGAGTTCACATGCAACAACAGCTTTCAGGCATCGATTGGGATGGCTCCGTATGAGGCTCTGTACGGGAACATTGGGACGAGGTTGGAGAGAGAGTGTTGAATGGACCGGAGTTAGTGCAGCATACAGCGGATATTGTGACGAGGATTTGGGATCGGATGAGGACAGCCCAGAGTCGTCTAGTTATGCCGATCAGAGACGACGAGACCTGGAGTTAGCTGTTGGAGATCATGTGTTTGTGAGGATATCGCCCATGAAGGGCGTGATGCGCTTTGGCCGGAGGGTCAAGCTCAGCCTAAGATTTATTGGGCCATTTGAGATTTTGGAGAGGGTTGGTACTCTAGCATATCGAGTAGCGTAACCACCCAGCTTGTCAGCGGTCCATAATATTTTCCACATCTCGATGCTGCGGAAGAATGTTCTGAATCCATCGCACGTTTTGGATTTGAGCCGCTCCAGTTGGCGCCGGATTTATCATTCGAGAAGCGACCAGTGCAGATTTTGGCTCGAGAGGAGCGCAGACTTAGAGCATGGAGTATTCCGATGGTCAAAATCTGGTGGCAAAATCACTCAAAGATGAGGCTACCTCGGAGACTGAGGCAGATATGCGGACGCGCTACCCAGAGATTTTCGGTACGTACTTAATTTCGGGGACGAAATTCCTTTAAGTTAGATTTCTAACACCTAGAAATTCCTGAATACGTAGAAATGAGTGCATGACTAGGGGGAAAATAATTTTAGATAATTACATGCCAATTTATGTGATTTATTTATGATTTTTATGTTGCATGGTATGCATGTCATGTTTTCAAGTCTGTTTGAGTTACAGACTCATGGACGAGACTACGGATGACCGAGATGAAAATTATTTGAGATTTTTAAGTCCTGAGATTTTTTAGAACAAATTTATTATTTTAAGCAGCAATTTCCAAAAGAGGGTTTAATGATTATTTTCGAGGGGAGCTCGTTTTTCGCCTATACGGGCTGTTTTAATGGACTTTAATGTGTTTTAAAATTTGAGAGACCTTTTATTTCGAAAATTTGAGATTTTAATGCCAAGTTTAAAGTTTTAATTAACATTTCAAATTAGTGTAGGGGTAAGCTTGTAATATTTCCTTTTATTTTCTTAATTAAGCATTAGGTGTCATTTGTGTCACACTCATTATTTCAAAACACAATTGTTTGTAAAAACCCTAGCCACCTCCTTCAATTATCCGTCCCTCTCATCTTCCCCCCCCATCAAAAATACAAGGTTTTTGGTGAATCCAAGGCGGTCTTGTCCCGATCTCGCGTCCTACACGTCGATAACTCGGAAGGGGCTGTTCATGGGACTATGGCTCATATATAGGTGGTTCAAGGTGGTCCTAGGGAGGTCTATAGGTGGTCCATGAGTGTGAGATATCGACTAAACCAAGTACCAACCCACGGCCGGTGCGTCGCCCATGCGCCGTGAGCGAGACGTGCGCTCCTCAAGCCTCGAGCGTGTGGTGTGGCTCGTGGCTGGGGCTGTGGTTGGGTCCAGGGGAACCGGCCGGACCTGGGGGTAGTCCAGCCGGTGGGGCTTTGGCCAGGGTTAGCCAGAGCAGGGAGAACGAAAGGATCAAAGCCGGCGTGTTGCCATGGGGGAAGGCGGCGTGCGCTAGGGTAGAGGCGTAAGCATGGACCGGGCGGTTCAATTGAACCGGTTGGTTCGGTTGAATCAGGTCGGTTAGTCAATTGTTGAGTCAAAATATTTTAAATTTAGTCCGAGTTATTTAATTCTGGACTGGTTATTTTAATTTAGAGTATAAGGTCCAATTTTACGATTTTTGGTCAAATATTTTAAAGTCAAATATTTTAGTTAAACTTTTAATTAATTTGGACTAGTACTTTATTTTAACTTTTAAAGTCAAATTGGGGGTCTTTGGGATTTCAGTTAAGTCAAAATTGGTCATGGGATTTTAAGTTAGTCAAAATTGGTCATTGGAGCTTTAATTAGTCAAAATCAGTCTTTGGAGTTTTTAAAAGTAAAAATTTGAGGATTTTGGGAATTTTAAAGTTAATTTTATGTTATGGGCCAAGTCATGTATTAGGCCAAGTTCCAGATTTAAGTTAAGTCTAGGTTCTTTTGGGCTTAGAAGTAGTGGACCAGGCTCCTGAACCAGTCCCTAATCGGAGTAGAAAATGTAGAAGCCCGTGAATATATATTTAATTATATATGCAGTATTTTATGTATGATAATATTTTAAATGAAGGAATTAAATATATATTGACGGGCTAAACTTTTAAATTGTATTATTTTATGAAATGCACGCATCACGTATGATTTATGAAACGATTATGGCATGTTCTTTTAAAAGAAAACCCGAGGAATTGAAGTGACTTGTGGTAAGTTTACGATGGGAGCTAGCTGGTCTCGGGGATCCCCTGTTTTAATATATTAAGCCTATGGATCCATGTGATCACGACATGGTAAAGTGGCATAGGACGTGCTTGGGATCCCGAGGTAAGGTCGGGTGAACCGCACCGCCACGTACGTTGGTTCTTTCGACTGATCAGTCATACGCCTGCTCACATTTCACAGTACGACTCATACGTTTTTATGTTACGTTACGTCATGCCTTATTATGTATGCTAGGATTATGTTATGTTACAACTACGTTACGAAACATGTTTTACGACCATCCATGCATGCATGATTTAATGTTATCTTATTACACATATGTGATTGCATGTGGTTTTATTAGTATGTACCTTGCTATTTTAAAATATAGAGCATGCTGAGCCTCTAAGCTCACTAGGTTTAAATGTTGTAGGTGAGATCTTGTGGATTTCATCCCTACTGGTGATGAGGACCTCTGAGCGCCCGCTGCAGCTATACCCCGTGGCCGCATTGATGTTTTATCTTTGATTTGATACGCTTTTCAGATATTGGTTATAGCATGTTCATTTTTAGTACTCTTACTCAGTCGGGCTTTTAAACTGTACGGATGATTTTACGTTTTTAGTATTCATTTATTTAATTTGAGTATTATCGAGAAAATGTTTAAAGGGAACGAGTCATACTTTTAGTTTATTTATTTTGAACATGATTTAAAAAACAAAATTCTAGAGTCTGGATCGTTTCAATAAACATACAATAATCATACATAAGTAAATCAGATAATCATCATATAAAGCACGGCTAAGCAGACTCAACTCACAGCCAGCACATAATACACAGTAGTTCAGTTCACGCTGGAAATATTCTCATGCTTATGTCAAAGCTGTTAAAATAAGCTCAATCCGTACCTTACGCATATCTTGGCACAATACCTCAGCACAGCTTACGACTAACAGCAGAACACACTTCCAGCTCTGCTCAAGTCTCGGCCAATAGCTCAAGGACAGCGCTAATGGAAAAAACCATAAGAAAGGCTCTAATCTTACAAGATACCCAAGAAATCAGCTCTGCTCAAGCTTACACGGCTCACGGCCTAAAGCTTCATAGTGAACAACTACGTCTAACCAACAAAGCACTATACAGCTCAAATATAAACGCTAGGAACAGAAACTAACACTAGCAGAACATGGTTACCTGAACCGGAGCTCAACTTGTGACGCCCGAACCCAACGGGGCCACGAGAATTGGGGTAAACAAAAATTTTCGAATAAAAGAAGGGCTAAAAGATAATTTGTTATAAGCTGCATTTCTTATAACTCAAAGGGAAACAAAACACAAGACAAATTCGAAGATCAGCAGGTACTTAAGTTCGCGCGCTACTGCTAAAACATTTGCGGAAAACAGAGTATTTCATATAACTTTGCAATTGCGGTTTACAACAGCTGTTATTCTATGTAAATATACAACCATTGCTACTGATTTAATACAGTACAACTTAATCAAAACGATACAACTTAGACACGGAAAACGTAGGCCTTGGATAAACACAACGCCACCCATCTGCTGATTTCTA
>KV020529.1:0-11995 GCA_001598015.1 Dorcoceras hygrometricum | reverse complement strand
TTATTGGTATTGATTTCCAGTCGTTGCTAGTGCTATTTATAGGAAGACTTGGTCTTCAAATTCGATACCAGATTCTATACTTAGAATATTTCCAGCCTTTCGTTCCTTATCTTTCGAACCCTAGAGCACTGTTCAGCCGTGAGTTTTCCGACGAATTCCCAGCGTTTCCGGTGGTTGTTTTGCTCGTGTGAGGTAGCGTTGGACTCCTCTCGAGAAGCTCTATCATCTTACACCATTTTTGGAAGCTATCGTGGACTGGAGCGAAAGCACGAAGTTGTTGTTCGTGTTCGTGCGTTTCGAAGTTGCAGGTAGCTTTTCGAATTAGCTTCGAGATCTTGTTCCTAGCCTTTATATTAGCTTCCTGTTAAGTTGTATGGGTTATATTGAGCGCTGGATTTAGTGTTTAAATTCCAGCCGTGAGCTTTGAGTTCTAGTCGTGTGATAGTAGTGGTTGGCCGTGAGTTTGGTTGCAATTCCCTAAAATCTGTGCACTGTGTTACAGATTTGTGCAGGCTGTGACTTGCTTCTTTCCTTGTGGGAAGCATCTCATTCCAATTTTATTGCCATCGTTTCGTTTCGTTGTTCTTGTTCTGATTCTTACCAGGATGCGAGGGCGAGCGGCAATACCGCACTCTCATATCTCCTGCTGGGTTATGTTAGCCCCTATGCGCCGAGTGGCTAACTACCACAGTTCATAGGTTGAGCAACGACAGGTTGTGTTTCGATGCATCTGGTATTCGGGTGTTGTGTCCCGGCGAGTGGCTAGCTACCACACTTGGAACACACCCGGTGGCCACCGTTTGTTGCAGATTCAGTTGAGCTGTGCTTTGAGTTCATTGACTTTCTTTCCAGTTGGAGTCTTTGGTCGTTGTTCAGCATCTCATCTGGCTGTTTACTGCTTATTTATAGTTTCTCTCCGTACTGGGGTTTGACCCCATGTCCCTCTGGGGCTTGGTTTGTTTCTTTGTTGTGTTGTTTTCAGGAAACCCAGGTTCTACAGCTGGTCGTGGTTTTAACCCAGCTGGTGGTGCCCCAGGAGGTGGCTAGTGTGTCCCAGTAGCATATAGCATATATATATATGTATCAGTTAGCCAGGGGATTCCCTGCGCTTTGTTGTTGTACCCGTAGGGGAATATGATACATGTTTGAATTATGTATGCTTTATTGTTGGATGTTTTATGATTTGGGAAACTTATTTTAAGTATTGTTGTATTTTAAATTATATGTTTAAAACCGTCGGGCCTAAAAGCGAAAATTTTACCCACTTTTTGATATCTTCCGCATGTGTTTATCTGTTGTGAGCACGAGGCCTGACAGTTTCTTTACAACAGCTATGGTTTCTTGATCCTTTTGTCCTTCATGCTCCATCTGAGCATCAAATTCCAGATCTTCTTCGAACCAACCATCACCACCTCCCTGTTCATTCTGATCGAACTCCATTCTCTCATGTTCTCCTGAGCCGATCATGAAGTCATCCTGTCCTAAAAGTCTCTCGTCTTCAGTGGGAGAAACTGGAATAGGAGCAGGTTCAGAAACGATGTTGGCACCAGTCCATCCCATTTGTTTGTGTGGCCTCTATGTTCTCATCCTTTTTGCAAAATCCTTGATGGGGAAAGAGATGGTGGATTCTGATTCTGAATATTCATTAGCTTGCTTTAGCTTGCATCGTCGTGCCACCAACGGGCACGAATTCGTTTCTGAGCTTTTCTCAGAAACAAAGTTTGTAGGAGCAACTTGTCTCCTAGCCTCTACTGATTGGGTTGGCACTTTTTGCTTCTTTTGTTTTGGTTTGACGGCTGTTGGATTTTTCTTTCTGTTCACAGTTTTTACTTTCTGGACTGGCTGTAATCCTTGTGACTCTCCACCCTCGGTGTTACTTGCGGTATCTTCATTTTGCTTGCTAGTTTCACCAGTTGGTTTAATCTTTGAATTTCTCTTAATATAAATCTGCACCGACTTACTTGTTAACACTTTCTGGGGATGCAGTTTCACCGATTCTCCAAGATTTTCCTTGATAATATGCTGTAGCAATGCACTGACCTGAATGGCAAAGCCCTGCGATTGACGTTTAGGAGTTTACCATGTTCGATAGTACTTGAAACAGGATTTGAGCTCAGTTGACTTTCAACCTGGAAGTAATTGCTATCATCAAATCAAGTTTTTCATTGGTAACCTGATCGAACGAACCAAATTTTGTGCATAGCGCCTTGGCCACAATATCGTGCAGCAGACGAAATTCAGTTTTCATTTCCCTTTTCTTGTTAGGTGCCCTGAATGGCTCATCAGACCTAGAGAACTGTCGTCGCATCTCAAGCACTGTCTCCTTCGGAATAGTCAGAAAACTAGTCATCCCCTCATAAGGTAGCCCGAAAACTGCAATAAACATATCCTTGGTAATCGCTATGTGTCGAGCACCCACGAGACTAACAATTGTTCTTGCAAGAACCTTTGCATTAGCAAAGAATTCAAGGACAGCCTCCTCACTGACTGAATCGGACGCCTCCAAAAATCCTTTGAGCTCTGAATCCTCCAATGATTTAAACATTTTAACCATTCCACTATCTCCATGGTAAGCACGAAGCGAAGTTCGTCTGCAAAGCATTGACGAATAGAACTGACGCCATCTCTAATAGTAACGGAAATTGGAATTGAGTATGAATGCAATAAAATGCAGGAGAGTGCAGTGAATTTGCGTGAAATATAGGGAAGCGCGAAAATTGTTGAATGGTACTGAGCAAAATAGAGAGAAATGGTTTTGTTTGAGCGGGGAGAGAGAAGGGTTTTTCTGGAAACGTGTCATCATCACAGTTAAAGGTCTTTTGAAATACCGGATAGATGATTGTCCGATTTAAAATGAGTTTTAAATGCTAACCCAATCTCTTCCGTTCAATTTTTTGTACCAGCACGGAAACAATTGAGGCGGACCCCTTGATAATGTCACCACTGTACCTCGAGCTGGACCAGATCGGTATGATACCAAACAGCTCGATGGCAACCAGCGGACTGGTTTAGTTATCTGTTTGACTCATATTTTTCCCCATCAATTGATGCATGCAGAACATATTCATGACATATCAAGGAGACCTAAGATGTTTCTAAAGTAAGAAAACTTAGCGTCCGGCAGAGGCTTGGGGAAGATGTCAGCTACTTGCTGATCCGTTGGCACATGATCTACTCGAAAGTCCTTCTTAAGTACATGGTATTGAATGAAATGATGTAGCATGTCAATATGCTTAGTTTTGGAATGCAACACTGGATTCTGAGTGATCGCAATCGCACTTGTGTTGTCACAGAAGATGGGTGCTTCTTGTGCATCAATGTCGTAGTCCCTAAGTTGTTGTTGAATCCATAGTATTTGTGAGCAACAACTTCCAGCTGCAAGGTACTCTGCCTCAGTGGTGGACGTAGCAATTGATATCTGTTTCTTGCTAAATCATGAAATAAACCTATCACCCAGAAATTGACACGTTCCACTTGTTCTTCGTCGATCAATCTTACACCCTGCATAGTCTGCATCACTATAACCAATTAAATTCAAGCTGGAGTCTTTGGGATACCAATGACCCACATTCTAAGTGCCTTTCAAATATTTTAGAATTCGTTTAACCGCCATGTAGTGAGAATTTTTTGGTTCAGCTTGAAACCTGGCACACATGCAGACTGAGAACATTATATCTGGTCTGCTTGCTGTGAGGTATAGCAATGAACCAATCATCTCACAATACATGGTTAACTCTACGACAGTTCCAAATTCATCTTTATCCAGCTTGATGGAGGTCCTCATGGGAGTAGCTGTAGAAGAGAAATTTTCCATCCCGAACAAGTTCCTTGGTATACTTCGCTTGGTTGATGAAAATTCCATCCTCAAGCTGTTTAACTTGTAATCCTAGGAAAAATGTCAAATCCCCAATCATGCTCATCTCACATTGGTCCTGCATTAACTTGGAGAATTTGCCGCAAAGTTTGTGATTTAGTTGATCCAAAAATGATATCATCAACGTAAATCTGTACAACCAGAACATGATCATTCTTCACAAATTTAAACAATGTCATCTGTACAACCAGAACATGATCATTCTTCACCAATTTAAACAATGTCTATCGACAGAACCAATAACAAATCATGATCAATGAGAAACTTGGACAGAGTATCATACCAAGCTCTTGGAGCTTGTTTCAGACCATATAAAGCTTTATCCAGCTTGTATAAATGTTCCGGTCTGGTATGATCTACGAAGCCAGGAGGTTGTGATACATACACTTCCTCATTCAGGATACCATTCAAGAAGGCACTTTCGCCATCCATCTGATAAACTTTAAAATTGTTGAATGATGCATATGCAAGGAAGATTCTAATGGCTTCTAGTCTAGCTACCGGTGCGAAGGATTCTTCAAAATATATGCCTTCTTCTTGTCTATATCCTTGTGCAACTAGCCTAGCTTTGTTTCGAACTACATTACCTTGTTCATCTAGCTTGTTCCGAAAAACCCATCTTGTTCCTATAAAATTTTTATTATCGGGTTTAGGAATTAAATGCCATACTTTATTTCATTTGAATTGGTTTAGCTCTTCTTGCATGGCGTCTATCTAGCTTGAGTCAGCTAAGACTTCTTCTATTTTCTTAGGTTCTATATGAGATATGAATGTAGAATTTAAATATTCGTTTATCATCTGGCCTCGCGTTAGAAAAGTGCGGTAGGATTACCGATGACCAGCTCAGGTGGTTGATTTTTATTCCACCAAAAACCTGGCCTGTATGAGGTAGATGGTTCGAGCTGTTCCCCCTGTGTCCTTGCTGGTTCTTCTGGGATATTATGATTCGACGTACCACTTGTTGTGGTGTTTTTGTCAGCACCGGTATGTTCTCCACCATCTGGTTGAGGATCTGGACCAGCGTGCTCAATAGCTGAATATCAGCGTTGATAACTGATTTGTCCAAATCGTGCTGGTCATCAGCTTGCTGTCTAGGTTGTTCCTCGTCGTTTCTTGATTCACCCAGATTTGTGGATTCCAGATGAGTGCATAGATCATGTAACTTCGATGCTGATGAAGATCGAAAGCTGGTTTCATCGAACACTACATGATCCGATTCTTCTACTGTTCGCGTTCTGTTGTTGAACACTCTATATGGTCTGCTAATAGCTGAATATCCCAAAAAGATACCTGCATCAGATCTTACATCAAAGGCTCGTAAGTACATTTTACCATTTATATGGATGAAACACTTACATCCCAACAATCTGAAGTACGAGATATCAGGTTTCTTGCCATTCCAGATCTCATAAGGAGTGACTCCATGTCGCTTGTTTATCATCGATCTGTTTTGAGTATAGCAAGCTGTATTGACCGCTTCTGCCCAAAATTTGTTTGAAATACCAGAATCAGCAATCATGGTAGTAGAAACTTCTTTTAAAGTGCGATTTCTATGCTCAGACAGCCCGTTCTGCTGAGGTGTTCTTGCTGCAGATAACTCATTTCCGATTCCAATATCATCCAGATAGGAGGAGATTTTAAAATTTAAAAACTCTGTTCCTCTATCACTCCTAATCCGATGGATATTACAATACTGCTCATTTTGAATGCGTTTTAAAAGTTTAATCAGCTGATCGGCAGTTTGATCTTTTGATTTCAAAAATATCACCCAAGTAAATTTTGAAAAATCATCAACTACAACAAGGGTGTATTTCATTCCCCCTAAGCTGGTTACGGGTATTGGACCAAAGAGATCCATATGCATAAAATCCAGCTTATGAGAAGTTTTGGTACTGCCTTTCGTTTTGAAAGTAGATTTGATATGTTTACCCAGCTGACATGCTGAGCAGATCTTGTCCTTAGAAAATTTTAATTTGGGCAAGCCATCAACGAGGTCATGCTTACTCAGATTAGCAATAGTTTTGAAGTTCAAGTGATTCCTCCGCTGATGCCATAACCAACTTTTAGAGGAATCAGCCACTAGACAAGTTTGTTCTTTATGCGGTTGATCTGACCAATCAACTTTGTATGTGTTACCAGATCGATAACCTACTAGTACAGTCAGACCTTCCGGATTAAGAACCGTGAATGTGTGCTTCTGAAATTTGACAGAGTAATTACTATCACACAACTGAATGATACTAATCAAGTTGTAGTACAGATTTTCAACAAGAATAACATTGTTTACAGTAAATTTACCATGGGTAAGCTTACCCTTACCCACAGTGTTACCATTTGAATTGTCATAAAAAATGATCTTAGGTCCATTGCAGAATTTTATATCGGAGAGCAGCTTAGCATATCCAGTCATGTGCCTTGCACATCCACTGTCCAGATACCAAGTTGATTGCTCCAATCGGGGTTCCCGTTGTTCCTGTAGTCACAAATCAAGAATATTTGGTGCCCTTTGATTCAATTGGGTCCAGGTTTGATTAGATCTTTCGGGACCCACACTTGGATAATCTTAATCCATTTTCCAGTGTGTGCATCAAAGCATTTGTGTGGTCCATGCGTGTTCTTTGTTCTGTTTTGAACATGAAATGCATCATATTGTTAGGATCAAGCGCTTACCACTAGACCAAAAGCTATAGCTATTAGCCAAAGTGCAACTTTATTTCCTTATAATGCGATAGCGCATGAACCTATTACGTGCGTTAGAGTTGGGCTTTTAGGCCCATGAGTCAGGGGATGTGCATGTCTAACTGCTGATGGTGTCTCAATTCCCTTAGAGATCAGTCTTAACCTTCCCCTACCACTGGCCCTATCCCCAGCAGAGATAGTATTACCCGTTAAGATCTGGCATCACACTTTTACATACCACATAATGTTAGGCCTCGTGCTAACCAACGAAGGTTAACAATACAATTAAGCACATAATCGCGGAAGCATAAAATAGGGCTTTAAAATTTTTCAAATGTTTTGGGCCTGAACAGTAAAACAATCATTCAAAATAGTGCATACTAAAAATAGAATTTACTCCAATCCAACAACAAACAGGTAATCAAATAAACTCAATAATAGATCCCCAAAATACATAAAAACTCGGGGCATCCCCTGGTTCAATACATAATACGAATAAACTGGGACTCAACCAAATGAGGATCTACTAGCTGAAGCTCCACCCTGACCATCCAGATTACCTGCGGCTCCTGCAATGGGTAACACAGACCCAAAGAACACAAAAGCAGGAAAAGAAATACAAGGTCAAACCTCATTACGAAGAGCACTAAGACAACAAAAATTCATAAACATGCAGTATCTAGAAACATGAAATGCATGAGGGCTGTCAAAGAATCGGTCATCTAGGCCAACGAGTCAGCTGGAAATCAAAGGCGAGTCTCTATACCACGTACAGCCAATCAGCCGGGCAAATCATCGGTCCGTGATATTCAGGTCTGGCCACTCAAATTAACCATCATAGCTCGGTGGTATTCAGACATGACCAATCAGTCACCACTCCGATGATAGCATTGTGCCTTTCAGGCGCGACACATCTGCCGGCCGGTCACAATGTGGCTCTCAATCGATAATCAATCAATCATCAGGCTCAAGGTGTATGCATGAATGTCAGGAAATTCAAATCTGATTTCAACATGCACAATTCACGTAAACAGAACATATAAATCAAGCAGTGAGCCAAATTTGTTCACGTGAAGCACAGAATACACAGAACACATATCATTCTCTAAAATACTAACACGCTTATGCCCAAAGCTATAAACCGAAGCTCAATTCGTACCTCAAATCTCAAATTCTACCTCAACAGATCTCACCAGAGCACGGCAACTTCAGCCTTCTCAAATCTGCTTCCTCGCCGGTCTCAACAAACACAGCAGAAACTGCCTGGGAACTCAATCCAGAAGCTCAAAAGAACTGAAGAACTCTCGGGTTCACTGTCGCGAAAATTCATGAACACTACAAATCCTTCACGATCCTCCTACGCGTCGATCTACAACTCCATACTGGTATCAATCGAAAGGCCTAAGCAAGACGAGCTCAACGCCACCAGCCTTACTCCAAACAACGGCAGAAATCGACGATAATCTAACGGAGAAGGGTTCGGTGAACAGTAACTATCGAGGGTTTTGAAGAAGACATTAGAAAATATCGGGGTCGAATAAATACTCTAAGTGTTAATCAACACTTGTATTAAATCCTCGAATCAAAGCCTACAGTGAAAGTCTATCACCGACCTAGTCAGATCTCAGCAACAGATCCTAGCGCTAATGCACAAGTCCTCAAATCTGGATCCAGCTCTAACTCAAATCTGAGTGTGCTAACGCTACGTGCGCTACTAATCAAAACGACAACGTACTAAGGTTCCTGATCACACAAGCAAAACGACGTCGCACTGCCTCACATCTAAAACAGATCCCAGCACTCACTTCTGCTCACTCTCATCCAGATCTCTCATCAAATTCTAGCGCTAACACCACTTGTCAACCCAGATACGTTGACTAACACGTGGCATCTCTACGCTAACTCTCACATCTACGTTCGCTCGCTACACAACACCGTTGACCCACGTTGACATCTGATCATGCCCCTGAACAGATTCCTCACACTAGAGAGACATCTGAAATTGCGAAACGACGATGCATCACTTCTGGCGCCAAAATCGACTACTCAGATATCACTCTATAGAAACCAGCGACTCAAAGCTGAACAGCACTACGTCAAATCTGAATAACCAACTAGATTCGACAAAATTCTCAAATCTTAAATTCGAAACTCCACAACCCACGTGACTAATCTCAGACCAAATCTGATTACTAGATTAATCACTAATTGTTGAATCTCAATCCTCACACATAACCAACCAGATCAAGCGGAAACGTCAGCAGCTTGACGTATGAGAACTTCCCAGGAGGTCACCCATCCCAGTACTGTTCTCACCCTTTCAAGCTTAACTCAACAATCCTCCCCAAAAGTATATAAAATGCTTCTTGGGAGACTCGAACCTCTGACCTCGCTCTGATACCAATTGTTGTGATTGTTGTTCCAGATTTGGATCAGATGCCAATTGATAGCTTTCGTTGATAGCTTGGGCATCTGAAGCTGGTCTGGATACTGATTGATGTACTGCAGGATCTGCTTGTGTATCCACTTGTGCATTCGTTGGTTCAGCACTGTCAGCTGGCGCGCTAGATGAGATCTGTTCCTGCACAGGGTCAGCAATAGTCAAATCAATGACTTCGATGTTACCTGTCAGATCTGCTTGCGCATTGTCGTGTGGTGTGTCCAGTGCTGGTTGGGGTATCAAATCTGTGCCACTTCATCACTTGATTCTTCTAAGCTGGTTGACTCCAAATGTGAACACAAGTCATGTGAGCTCGCAGCTGAGTTGGATCAAAAACTGATCTCATCGAATACTACGTGAGCTGATTCTTCAACAGTCAGGCTCCAGTTGTTGAACACTCTGTAGGCTTTGTTCATAGCTGAGTATCCAAGAAATATACCTGCATCAGATTTTGCATCGAAAGCAGTTAGATGCTTCTTGCCGTTATTTTGAATGAAACATCTGCACCCAAAAATTGAAAATAAGATATATCAGGTTTCTTGCCACTCCAGATCTCATATGGGGTAACTCCATGATTCTTATTAATCATCGATCTGTTTTGAATGTAGCAGACTGTGTTAACTGCTTCTGTCTAGAATTTTTGTGAAATATAGGAATATGCAATCATAGATCGAGCAACTTCTTTTAAAGTTCGGTTTCTCCTCTCAGCTAACCCGTTCTGCTGAGGAGTTCTAGCTGCTGAGGGCTCATGCTTAATTCCAATGTCTTCCAGATAAGAGGATAGCTTATAATTTAAAAACTCAGTATGTCAGGCCTCACGCACAACACATAGTTAAACCATGAAAAACAATAGCGGAAGCTTACAAAAGTGGCTTAAAATTTTTCTCTTTGGCCTGACGATTAAAACATATAATTTAAAATATAACAATACTTAAAGTATCCCAATTTAACAAAACAATTCAGTACAACAGTACAACATTTAAACAAATACAAGTACTACAGCATAAAACCGAATCCCACAAGCACAGGGCATTCCCCGGCTGATAGTACTAGTACATATATGCTATACGCTAACTGACACTCTAACCACCTCCTGGGGCACCTCCCGCTGGGTCAAAGCCACGACCAGCAGAGAAACCTGGGAAACCTGAAACAACATACAGGCAACAACACAAGCCCCAGAGGGACATAGAGGTCAAACCCCAGTACGGAGAGCAACTGAAAAACAGCAATAGATAGCAACAGATAAAATACAGATGCTATGCATGAGGAACAGGGCCACAGCCGAAGGCTACAACCACAACAGGGAGCCAAAGAATTCAGGCATAGATCAACAGCTGACAACAGATTCTGCAAGAATAGTGGCCACGGTGTGTGTACAAGCATATGGGAATTATCCACTCATCTCTACACCACACCCGATACCAGATGCTTCACAACTGCTCAACCTGCCGTTGCCAACTCAAGAACTGTGGTAATTAACCAATTGGCTCATAGTGGCTAACTAAACCCAGCAGGGAGATGAGAGTGCAGTATTGCCGCTCGCCCTCTCATCCTGGTGTTAGAGTAGATGCCCAACTAGACAACTTGTACCTGCCGTTGCCAACTCAAGAACTGTGGTAATTAACCACTTGACTCATAGTGGCTAACTAAACCAGAAGGGAGATGAGAGCGCAGTATTGCCGCTCGCCCTCTCATCCTGGTGTTAGAGTAGATGCCCAACTAGACAACTTGTGGCGTGTGGGTTTTATAGACCGTTTTATACGACAGTCTTTATATATGATATTCGCATTTCTTTATGGCATTCTTTAATCTCATTATGATTTATAATGTTAACAATTGTGTTGGATAAAGACCTAGAATGCACCATAGTGTATGTTAGATGTGATAGTGGGTATGACGGCTATCATGAAACACATCTAATAGTCACTGTGTATTCTGAATTCGTTCCTAGTCGATTGGGCCGTCAAAATGAGGATAAGGCTGCCCGAGCTTGAGACTAGCATCTGCGATGCGAAGTACCATGTTTCATTGGTAGGGAACATTGTGATATTCTGAGCATGC
The DNA here is from genome assembly GCA_001598015.1 of Dorcoceras hygrometricum. NCBI lineage: Eukaryota > Viridiplantae > Streptophyta > Magnoliopsida > Lamiales > Gesneriaceae > Dorcoceras > Dorcoceras hygrometricum. The sequence continues at coordinate 938 of KV020529.1, read as the reverse complement.
AGATGGATAGTGACCTGGTGATCTATCGAACTGCCCTCGTTCGGACTTTCCAAGTGGTTACCATTTATCGAGTGGATAAGTTCGAGGTCTTGGTTGTACTGATTAGTCCTCACTACTCGAAACATCATAGAGACTCTATATGATAGGCGCCTCACTTTGACCCTTTGCCGACTCACTTGGGGTCATTAGGCGGCGGGATTGGGTGAGGTCTCGATGCATGTAGGAGTCGATGCTTCGTTGTCGAGGATTCACCGCTCGCTTTCATGCGTGGATTCATATGCTACTGAGGGGATAATAGTGTATAAAAATCCCGATCAGAGTACTGGATGTGTTTTTGGTAAATGGGTTTGCCTAGTAACACTCGCGATGTCACTATTCGATCTCCAAGATGTATGCATAGCTATCGGATCTCTAGCGACTCTCGATTTACCAATGGTCGTTGATCTGATCGGGATATATGTGTTGAAAGGACCGTACTGTACGCTAACCATGACCAACTGGTTCTTGCAGGCACTATCAGTGATACCTAGGGGATCATGGGGCGATGTTGCTAGGCGCCTTGCCATGATCCGATGGACAAGTTCGAAATTGTGATTTCGGAGCCGCAATGGTTGTGGGCCCACGGCTAGCTGTATCCCTGAACCATTGAGGGTCACACAAGTACTGGATTCATGATTCCCGCACGGAAACTGAGCTCAATGTGTTGAGCATAGGAATAGGATTTTAGGGAGTGCGACTTCCTAAAAGTCAACAAGGGTCAAATTGCGATTTCCCAAAGTTGAGGGGCAAAACTGTCATTTTGGACTAGGTAATCTGAAAATTGTTTTTCACTTCATAATATTCAGTTTTGGAAACTGATTCGATCGGTCCGATCTGATCGTCGATCGGAGTTATGATGAAACCACAGTGATTTAAATGAACCGAATGTTCATATGGAC
>KV020525.1:0-10446 GCA_001598015.1 Dorcoceras hygrometricum | reverse complement strand
TGTGTTGGGCACGAGAAGAGGATTTCGGGAAGTACGACTTCCTAAAAGTCAACAGGGGTCAAACCAGGATTTGACTCTGTTGAGGGGCAAAACGGTCATTTTGCTGTTTAGGGTTTGATGATCTGAAAAATTGTTTTTCACATCATAACATTCAGTTTTGGAAACTGAATCGATCGGTCCGATCTGATCAGCGATCGGAGTTACGATGAAGTCGCAGCGATTGATATCGTCATTTGGACCCGGGCCCGTTGGACCGGCCCAAGTCCAACTTTAGTCTATTTAATTAGACTAATTGACTTCATTAATAATACAACTCATAACTTAACCAAAACCTAGCAAATCAGCCGCCCCCTTTTCTCTTCTCCTCTCACGCCGCCGCCGCCGCCGCCCAACTTCGCCGGAATTTCGTTCCGGCCTAGTTTTTCGTGGAGAATCCGATCGTGCTGATCTCGTCAGGACTTCTAGTGCAGTTGACGAAGGAGTCTCGGATCTGGTCGTGGACCGGATTGACGTAACTACCGCAATCTACCGAGAAGCGCCGGGTTCTTGAAACACCGGTTGGAGCCAGGCACAAGTGCCAGCGAGGTAACACGCCTGAAACACCCTATGTATGTTGATACATGTAGAACTGTTCTTCGTATTGATCACCTCCCGGTACTCCAAATATTTGTTCTTCCGCTGCCTGACCGGGGGGCGGATCCGGATCCCCCAACATGGTGGTGCTGTCTCTTGGAAGAGTTCCAAGCAAGACACCATCGCGGATTCAACCACTGAGGCTGAGTACATCGCAGCATCAGCTGCTGCTAAGGAGTTTGTTCTTCCGCTGCCTGACCGGGGGGCGGATCCGGATCCCCCAACATGGTGGTGCTGTCTCTTGGAAGAGTTCCAAGCAAGACACCATCGCGGATTCAACCACTGAGGCTGAGTACATCGCAGCATCAGCTGCTGCTAAGGAGGCGGTTTGGATAAGGAATTTCGTCCAAGATTTGGGCGTCATTCCTAATGAAGTTGGTCCAGTCCCGGTGTACTGCAACAACACGGGTGCCGTTGCGCAAGCAAAGGAGCCCAGGTCTCACCAAAGATCCAAACATATACTGAGGAAATACCACATAATCCGGGATATTGTGGCTAGAGGTGACATAGCAGTTGAGAGAGTCGCCTCTGCGGACAACGTTGCTGATCCACTTACGAAGCCCTTGCCAGGACCGTTGTTTGAAAAATATCGCGAAACAATGGGACTGCGTCTGATGAGTAGTTGGCTTTAGGTCAAGTGGGAGATTGTTAGAGTAGATGCCCAACTAGCCAACTTGTGGCGTGTGGGTTCATAGACTCTTGTATGAAACGATCTTTATATATGATATTCGCATTTTATTTATGGCATTCTTTACTTTCATTGTGTTGTATGATGATTAACAATTGCGTTGAGTAAAGACCTAGAATGCACTATAGTGTATGTTAGATGTGATAGTGGGTATGACGACTATCATGAAACACATCTAATAGTCACTGTGTATTCTGAATTAGTTCCTAGTCGATTGGGCCGTCAAAATGAGGATAAGGCCGCCCGAGCTTGAGACTAGTATCTGCGATGCGAGTACCATGTTTCATTGGTAGGGAACATTGTGATGTTCTGAGCATGCAGATAGATAGTGACCTGGTGATCTATCGAACTACCCTCGTTCGAACTTTCCAAGTGGTTACTATTTGTCGAGTGGATAAGTCCGAGGTCTTGGTTGTACTGATTAGTCCTCATGACTCGAAACGACATTGAGGCTATACATGATAGGCGCCTCACTTTGACCCGTTTGCCGACTCACTTGGGGTCGTTATACGGCGGGATATGGTGAGGCCCCGATGCATGTAGGAGTCGATGCATCGTTGTCGAGGATTCACCGCTCGCAGACATGCGTGGATATCCTATGTTATCTGAGGAGACGATAGTGTATAAATCTCTGGCCAGAGTACTAGAAGTGTTTTAGGTAAATGGGTTTACCTAGTTACACTCGTGATGTCACTATTCGATCTCCAAGATGTATGCATAGCTATCGGATCTTTAACGACTCTCGATTTATCAATGGTCGTTGATCTGATCGGGATATATGGATTGAAAGGACCGTACTGTACGCTAACCACGACCAACTGGTTCTTGCAGGCACTATCAGTGATACCTAGGGGATCATGGGGCGATGTTGCTAGACGCTCTTACCATGATCCGATGGGCAAGTCCGGAATTGTGATTCCCGAGCCGCAATGGTTGTGGGCCCACGGCTAGCTGTATCCCTGAACCATTGAGGGTCACACAAGTACTGGATTCGAGATTCCCGCACGGATACTGAGCTCAATGTGTTGAGCATAGGAGGATGATTTTGGAAGTGCGACTTCCTAAAATTCAACAGGGGTCAAATCGTGATTTCCGCTGTTGAGGGGCAAAACGGTCATTTTGCACTGGGGTTCTCAAAAATGGTTTTTCAGATCATAACATTCAGTTTTGGAAACTGAGCCGATCGGTCCAATCTGATCATCGATCGGAGTTATAATGAAACCGCAATGAATTAAACGAACCGAATGTTCATATATGGACTTGGGCCTGACCCAAGTCCAATGGGCCGGTTCAAGCCCAAGTATATTTAATATATACTAATATGTGATTAGGGCTTAATTCATTGTAGCACAACTCATAACCCTCTAAACCCTAGAGCTCCCACACGCCGCCCCTCCTCTCCTCCACCTCACGCCGCCGCCGCCGCCGCCGCTTCCCGCCGTCGGCCGCCGCCCGCCGTTGATTGATCGGACTTGCTCCGATCAGTTTTTCGAGGAGAATCCGTCCGTGCTGATCTCATCAGGCCTTCTAGTGCAGGCTGACGAAGGAGTCTCCCTTCCGATCGTGGACCTGATTGACGAATCTACCGCCGCCTACCGTGAAGAGCCGGTCTTCTTGTAATTCCGGTTGGAGCCAGGCGTAAGTCGCCAGCAAGGTAACTGCCTAAACGCCCTATGAATGGTTCATATTGTGTTATTATTGAATTGTATTGAACATTTCCCGGCCCAATTTTTTTCTTCTGCTGCCTCGCCGGGAGACGGGATCCGGATCCGCCACGGTTCACCAACAGGGTTGAATATCTCAGTTGTAAAGATTTCAGATTTTGAGTACAGTTGCTTTGGAATCCGCTGTGGTTAATTGGTAGTATTCATATTTTGGGTTAACAGAGCTTTCAGATATCGAAACTGTATCAGTTTCTACATTCATTTGTTGCATTCAGATGTTGCAAATACATATTTATCTCTATTTATTTCATATGGTGATACATTCAGATGTGACAATTACTTTTACTCAAATCAGCGTTATAATAGTCGTCTTCCTCAAGAAAGAAAGAACTGTGTTAACGAAAAGATATTTCAGGCGCAAACGACGAACCAATTCAAACACGATCATATATTCAAATTGGAAAGAATCAATGGTGAAGATCAAATCGTACAAATGCCTGGAATTAAGGAGACAATGTCAGAGCTATTTTGGTTAATAGTACACAATACGTTGAGGGCGTTATACGATGTCTATCCAAATATGGAGATACGAAAATTCAGCCATGACAAAGCGCAAATTGCCTTTTGCATACCGTAATCGTGTTTTGTTGAAGATTTGCAAAGGGAATATCTTTCTGGCTACCTTTATGACCGTTGGAGACAAAAGGTATAAATAGCTGGAATTTAAATTGAAGAAGCTTTCTCACACTCGGTCATTCTAATCTCCATCATACTCTGTGTGAATCGCTACATTCTCACGAAGCTTTCTCAAAAACAAAAAGCTCACACAGTTACTGGATATTCTCACAGAAAAATCATTCGAAGTGAATCGCTACATTCTCACGAAGCTTTCTCAAAAACAAAAAGCTCACACAGTTACTGGATATTCTCACAGAAAAATCATTCGAAGTCCAGTGATATAACTCGAAGAACATTCAAGCTCTAGCTCTCATTGTTTTCAATCTTCGAGATATCATCTTCTGGTTCACCTTGTTCAATCGTGTTTCATAGTATAGAAACTAGAAGATCTACAGTCTCAAATAGTTGTGTATTTCACTGTATTATCATTTTGAGTCTGTAACGAACTGGCTTTGTGAAGCAGTTCGAAAAATCTTATTACGTGTATTCAGCAGCTGAGTCTGCTTGTTTATTGGAGTTGCTAGGAGTTCATCTTGAGCGAGGCTCGATGACTGGGTGGTTACAGAGGCTGTAAACATCAAACTCTTCTAGTGGAACCTTCCTGAAAAGAAAGAAGGAGAGACGTAGGATTTGATATCCGAACTTCCATAAACAAACTCTTGACCCTATACTTTTACTTATTGCATTTATTTAAGTTTATACTGTTCACTGATTGATCGGATTATTTCCGCACATTTATCGTTAACCGAGAAATCAGCTTTTGGGACTGAGATACCTTAAATCTGGTAACTCGAATTTAAGTTAAGCAAGGCGCTTGTAAAATCGTTTTTAAAGGTTTCGAAAATTAAAAATACCAAGGAGTTCATTCAACCCCCCCTTCTGAACTCCTAGGCCTGTTTTTCGAGCCATATTGATCCTATCAATTGGTATCAGAACCTGCACTACCTCATTATTGAATAGTGTGTTATTTGTAATTTATATATTTTATTATGTCTACCTTTCACAACAAGATTCCTATGTTTTCCAAGGAGGACTATGATGACTGGAAGATCAGAATGCAACCGCATTTGGCTGCTCAAGATGATGATATGTGGTCAGTCATCACTGATGGTCCAATGAAAATTATTAAGATCAACATAGCATTCGCAACCACTGATGGTGCACCAGAATATGTTGAAAAGAGGAGACATGAGTACCCTAATGAGGAGAAAAAGAAGGTGAATTGGACAATGTGGCCAGGGATATTTTCTACAAGACGCTGGACAAAAATATGTTCATCAAAATCAAAACCTATACCACTTCCAAGGAAATCTGGGAGAAGCTAATACAAATCTGCGAGGGCAATGATGAGAGTAAGGAGAATAAGCTTACTGTGGCTCAGAAGAAGTATGAGTCTATTAAGATGAAAGATGGAGAAACCATGGCAGAGTTTGATGAGCGCTTCAGTGCTGTTGTAATAAAGATTACCAGTTTGGGTAAAGAATACAGCAACCGTGAGTTGGCGTTGAAGGTGATGAGAGCGTACCAGGGAGTGGGACGTAAAGACGATGGCCATGAGGGAATCGAAAGATCTGAACAAGCTGGAATTGCATGACGTCTTTGCAAATCTAAAAGCTTATGAGTTTGAGTTAGAGACAAGATCTGAGGCAGGACCATCCACATCTCAACCAACTAAAGCATTGGCGGCAACATCTGAACAGTGCTCCCAAGCACTAGCAAGTCTGCAGAACAACTTAGCAACGATGCCATGTCCCTCTTCGTTAAGAAGTTTGGGAAATTCATGAGAAAATCCTACAATCCTTCTTTCTCTTATAATAATGCACATAAATATGATAAGGTTACCACTGACCAAAATTGTTTTAACAGTGGTCGTCCAGGACATTTTGCTGCTGATTGCAACAGGCCTAAGAAAGAGGACAGATTCAAGAGGGATGACAAGAAAGATGATAGATCCAAGGATAGATCAAAAGACAGAAGGATGAGGACAAGAGCTGATAAGAGGTCCAGCAGAAAGAATGATCGCAAAGTACTAGTTGCTGAAGAAAGCAACAAGAACTGGGCAGATATCGATACAGATTCCTCATCAAGCAGCTCTTCATCCAGCGATAGTGAACAGGAGGAAGTTCACTGTCTCATGGCTAATCAGACTTCGGAAGATGAGGTATTCGATTTTTCAAATACTGAATTTACACGAGAGGACCTAATATGTGCACTAAATGAAATGGTCCATGAGTACCGTAAGCTTTCTCAAACATTCGAGGAAGTCAAAGCTGAAAACGTAGATTTGAAAATAGTTAAGTGGAACCAAGATCTGTTAAACTTGGTGAAACTGGCAGTTTACAAATCGAGTTGAGTAAGCTGAAGACTGAGAATGAATATTTGAGGATAAGATCCAGTGACCTTGAGTCTAAAATTGAAAAGCTAAATTCGATAATGAGCTCCTGGACCCAGTCTTCTATCTCTCTAGACAAGCTGTGTGAGATTCAGAAGCCAGCGAATGATAGAACTGGCTTAGGTTTCAATACTGGTGAAAGCAACTCTGGAGAGACTTGTACTCAATCAAATCTAGCACATGACAAGTTCAAAAATATGAGATTTGTCAAAGCTACTGTGATACATGATCCATGCGAGTCGGTACGGTATGATGACCAGATCTCGGAGCTATTGAATAAGAAAGGAAAAGCTGGTATTGGCTATGACAGACCAGAGAGTTCTAAGTCTGGTTGGCTAAAGAACAGACTTGACAAGGAACAGGAAAAAGCTGGATCCAAGTGGTTTGTTCAGAACCAACAAAGACGTGGCTCTAAGAAGGTTAAATCTGAATGGAAAAAGGTTAGGTGATGGATCTGTTTTGACAGATCCTGATTAATTTTTGAATTACACAAAACCTGTTATTATGTTTCTAACAATTCTACTTGAGTGTACAGATTCTAGCTATCGAAGAAGATGATGAACAGTCGAAGAATCTGTCCAGCCGATGGTTCGCAATATAAACAATCAGCAGTTGGTTTGGTGTTCATGGAATCGGCAGCTGGATTAGCAATGGAGACATCCAAAGTTGAATCAGCTGTTCGTAATCAGGCGGAGGCCAAGTTGAACAAGCTGGAGTATAGTAAACCAGCTGGAACGATGACAACCAGCTGCAAGCGCTAAAGAGAAAAGATGAACCAGCTGGAACATGAGTTGAGAAGTCTGCTGAAGAAATAGATCGAAGAATAAGATTCCAATTATAAGTACTGTTGATGAATCTATTGACAGTCGCTATTCAAGAAGCTAAGAAGAGTCGCAAGATGGAGCTGGAACGAAGAAGTTCAGCAGGAAGCTATTGTCAATCAGCAGTTGAGAAGATGCGCAAGATATGGAATCAGCTGTGATGACATCAGCCTTGATGTCATCACAATCAGCAGTTGGCTATCAACAGATGAAGAGAAGCGAAAGAGATGAAGCGACGTCGTGCTAGAGAATCAGCAGATGGTTTAGCGTTGATGACGTCTTTGGTGACGTCATCACTATCAGCAGATGGTTTGAGTCTAGCAGTCGCAAGAATCAGCAGGTAGCTTGTACATCCAGACGCAAGAGAGAAGCGACGTCGTAGAGGAGGCAATCCAGTCGCAAGCTACTGTTCACCAGCAGATGCTATTTGGAGATAGCGATAGCAAAACGATGTCGTTTACATAAGTTGATACGACAGCGTTTTGCTCTTGCACTAAAGATTCAGCAGATGCTCTTTGCGTTGATATCCAGTCGCAAGATACCAGCTGGAAGCATATGTTTAATACCAGCTGGACAACCAGACGCAAGCAACAGCAGCATCCAGTCGTGAGCTCTATTAAACCAGCTGTTGCTATAAATCCAGTCGCAAGCTACAGTGCTATTGTATATCCAGACGACTTGGTACCCAGACGCAAGAAAAGAAGAAGTAGCGAAGCGTTGCATTCAGTCGCAAGATAATGTACCAGTCGCAAGCTACAGTGCTTTGCATCCAGTCGACAAAGATATCAGCATAAGATGAATTCAGTCGTAGTGATAAATCAGCAGCGAAGCAGTTGACGATTTACGAAGAGTTATCAAAGCTGGATGTCAACTGCTGAGCTCAATTCAAATGGCGAAAACGACAAGAATCCTGCAAAAGAAAAGGACGCAAGTACTATTCCCTGTCGGTACTTTACAAGACACATTTCAAACGGGAAGAAGTTGTGTCCAACGGGAAGAAATCTAAACAGAGGCTTATATACTTCAAGAGCGCCATTGAAGAGGAGACTGGAAGAGGTTGGTGTCGCTGTGAAGCTGTCGTAGAAAATAAATTAATTTCACAGTGCACCAGCAGAGGGAAAAATGAAAAGAAAGACGAAGCAATCGACCACCATTAGAGAGGAGCTTTCATGAGAGTCGATTGCTAAGTCTAGATTAGCTTGTTAGAGCATTTCCCTAGTGTGTGAGAAAAACAGAGAGTTGAGAGCTACATTGTATCAATCTCACACACAGAGATTCATTCACACTTTATTGGTGAATGAATCTCAAAACGTTTTACAGTTCCCGTCCAAGCACGAAGACGTAAAACTCATGTGTATGTAGTCAGTCACACAGTTGCGGCTGTTGTGCATTTGAGGAGTCTAAGAGTTCTCACAGCTGCTGGTTGTGGGATTGGGTCTGTACACAAAGTTGTAAGATCAAATCTTCTAGTAGTGGATCCTTCCGAGGTGGAAGAAGGGGAGATGTAGGACATTGTGGTCCGAACTTCCAGAAACAAACCTGCTGAGTATCGTGTTCTTTATTCATTCAGCACTCGCATATTTTACTTAGCATTGCACGCATAAAACAGAAATCAGCACGTAGCATTCTCGCATTGCATACAGCAGCACACAAGCACAAGTCTCGAACAGATTTATGTTGTACATAAATCTGTTTGATTGGTTTTAAAATATAGGATTCAGTTCTGGTATTTTCCGCATGATTTTTAAATCATACCAGATCTGTCTCCGGTGCTCTTCTTCCCATGAATTTTTAGATGTTCAAGAAAAACGAGCTATTGCAGCTCCAAGAAGCGCTGAAAATTTCAATTGCTCATTTTAAACCAGCGGCTGCTAAGTTCCTTTGAAAAACAGGGACCAACAATTGGTATCAGAGCCAAGGTCACATTTTTAGATGTTCAAGAAAAACGAGCTATTGCAGCTCCAAGAAGCGCTGAAAATTTCAATTGCTCATTTTAAACCAGCGGCTGCTAAGTTCCTTTGAAAAACAGGGACCAACAATTGGTATCAGAGCCAAGGTCACGGGTTCGATTCCCATTGATTGCAAGGAGTGCAATTATTGGGAGGGGGATTGTTGGAGTGCAATAATTGCCCCTGCTAGGTAGAGCGATCGAACCGTGGCGCTTGTGTTGCTATACGGTTTAAAAGATTGGAGTTGCACCGTTACCACCAGCTATAGCTTTTGGTAAAGCGGCAAGCGCTCGGTCCTACACCAGATCTGTTTCCGGTGCTCTTCTGGTGAGTTTTTTTTTTGTGAACCTTGAGCTATTGCAGCTCTAAGCAGCGCTGAAAATTTTTAATCGCTCATTTTTAACTAGTGGCTGCTAAGTTCCTTCGAAAAACAGGGACCAACAATTGGTATCAGAGCAGGTTGTTCTTGAACGAGCACTAATTTTAAAACACATGTGCTATGTTTTTAAAGTTTTAACTGTTTTGAGAAGCTTGTTTATGTAGGCCAGTTAATCTGTTTTAATATAGAACCGATTTTCTATTGATGAACTGTCACGGGATGCGCGAGTCCCGTGCGGATGCCAAGCTTTTATTTTCGTTGTGCTGTAAGATCACTTGGAGCGAGGCTCAGTGACAAGCACTTGGGACGAAATAGAAGAATGAAAATCTTTGCTTTTATCTGTACTGGTTCTTCATATATTTAAGTAACTCAGTAGCACTTGTTATTTGAAACAATATTTCGATGCTCTGTTTTGTTTTAAAACGTTCTGGTTTGCGGATTCCAGCTGATGCAAAATCTTTGTTTTTAAAATGTTTTGAGCTCATGTTATAAAAGACAGGGAGAGTGGCGTCACTGTCTTTGACTAATTTGAGTTATGCATCAGTTTCGTTTTCAAAATCATATAGCTCTTGCATTCGGTGCTTCCCATTGCTGTTTTTGCTTTTCAAATTTAAAACTCCTTCTGTTACGTTGTTTTTGTTGCAACAATGTAGGGAGAGCTTTGTTTTAAATATCGGGAAGACCAGCAGTTCGCTCTCTTTTTGATTCCCACAAAAAGGGAGAGAATTGTTAGAACATGCATCGTTTATTTAAGGTTTTGTGTAAATCAAAAAGGGAGAGATTGATGGATCTGTTTTGACAGATCCTGATTAAGTTTTGAATTACACAAAACCTGTTATTGTTATTCTAACGATTCTATTTTAAGTATACAGATTTAACAGGTAATGTTTTCTGTTGAAGAATCGAAGCGATGAAGTTGTTTGAGTAATCGGCAGAGAGGAATTTTGTTTGATTGGATGCATCGAAGAAGAAGATGAACAGTCGAAGAATCTGTCCAGCCGATGGTTCACAATATAAGTTCAGCAGTTGGTTTGGTGCATACATTTAGACGGCAGCTGGATTAGCAATGGAGACGTCCAATTTTGAATCAGTTGTTCGTAATCAGGCGGAGCCCAATTCAGACCAGCAGATGTGATTATTGCTTAGAGAGCTTGAACCAGCTGGAGCGCTAACAAGAGCTGGTAACAGCAGTGATGACGTCAGCATATATAATGGAGATAGCTGTGAGCAGCAAGGATGACG
>KV020522.1:0-11007 GCA_001598015.1 Dorcoceras hygrometricum | reverse complement strand
ATCCCTCGTTTTAAATATGATTTAAAACTTATATCAACATAAAATGTTTATTCGATAAACTAAAGGGTATTTAAATCTGTTTAAATTTCCCTACCTTCCATCAACAATGGGTGTACTTCGATGTTACCCGTATACATGGCCCGACTCATATTATTGAGGGGGTCATGTATGCCGGAAAGCTGTCCACGCCATTGACAACTGTTGTGAGTCGGTGGGAACTCCCGTTAACGTTGGCTCATATTATTGGGGATGTTAAGGGGACCGTCCTTCACGACTCGACATTGATGGGTCATCTTGACTCGTGATAGTAAACGGCGTCATATTATTGGGCCCTTACTGGACGTGAGGTGAATACATGGAGGTTGCACCGGTTGCAATCGGAAACTACCTTTTGGGGGTCATGGATGGCTGATATTATTCGGGTCCATGATCGCTTGATTGGGCTCCGTGTACCCACTAAAGAAACCTGTTTTCTCGATTTCATTAGAGGGTGGTGAAATCGTTAAAATAGTGGGAGGGTAATTCATAAAACTTAACGACCTTGTTTTATGTCTTATCTTATATCTTATATATAGTTAGTGATGTTATGTCTGTTTTCCTTTTCAGTATTACTGCATATATAATGGTTTCGATGAAAAACCCGCTCGCTGCTATACTGGATAGCAACAGGTTCACCGGTCTGAACTACCAAGACTGGCTCCGCAACCTCAATCTTGTATTGGCCTCGGAGAAACTTCTTTATGCGATAGAGAAGAGTCCTCCGAAGGAAGCCCCTGCCGATATCAGCCCTGAGGAGCTGGTAACGCCAATGGTGGGACGACGAGGTTAAAGCTCGATGCTATGTGATGGCATCGATTTCCAATGAAATGAAACGGCGTTTTGAGAAGACGAAGTATGCTGCTGACATACTTTTTCATCTCAAAGAGCTGTACGGGGAGAACTCTCGACATGAGAGGTTCACGGCTGTGAAGGAGCTTATGACAAGCCGCATGCGCGATGGGACTTCGGTCCGCGAGCATGGGGTTCGTATGATTGGGCTCGTTGAAAAGCTGTCGGGCCTTGATACCGCGCTTCCACACGAGCTGTCGGTGGATGTACTTCTCCTCTCGCTACCCGCTTCATTTGACCACTTTGTGGTCAACTTCAACATGAACAAGCTGGCAGCCACCCTTGAAGAGGTGGTTAACATGCTTGTAGTGTTTGAAGGGACCATAAAGAAGGACAAACCCGTTCTCCTTCTGGGCTCTTCTTCCTCTGAGAAGAAGGGGCCCAGACGCAATAGCAAGAAGCTTTCTGCTCCTGCGAAGGAGGAAAAGTCCGCCAAGAAGCCAAAGGCAAAGGCTTCCAAACCAAACAAGTCTGAGGATGTTTGCCACCACTGCCACAAGGCTGGGCATTGGAGGAGGAACTGCAAGGAGTACCTCGAGCAGTTGCGAACTGCGAAAGGTATGTTCTATATTGAAATAAATATGTCTCTTAATTCGACTTCTTGGGTACTTGATACCGGATGTGGATCTCATATCTGCAATGATTTGCAGGTGATGACAAGAATCCGACGTCTTAGAGAGGGTGAGACCCACTTGAGGCTTTGCAATGGAGCAAGAGTTGTTGCAGTAGCTATAGGAGATGTTTATTTATTTCTGTCTTCTGATTTTAAGTTGTTGTTGAGAAACGTTTTATTTGTTCCCGAATTAATAAAGAAATTTATTTCTGTTTCTATGCTTGATAGTGATGGATATTCTTGTATGTTTGCTAATTCGATTTGAAATATTTACAAGAATGAATGTTTAATTGGAATTGGGGAACGCGAAAACGATTTGTACACCTTAAAATTAAAATACGTTCCAACTCGCGATGTCGAAGCACATACAACAACGATTAAAAGGAAACACGATAACTTGAACCCAGCACAACTTTGGCAAGCTATGCTAGGTCATATTTCTCTAAGTAGGATGAACAAGTTGGTTAGGAGTGACCTGTTTGATATGTCAGACATTAACTCCCTACCGAATTGTGAATCTTGTCTTAAGGGAAAGATGACTAAGCAATCCTTCAAGGGCAAGGGTGATCGTGCTCAAGGCCTATTGGATTTGATCCATACTGATGTGTGAGGCCCGTTTAGTATTGGTACTAAATACGGTCACACATACTTCATCACTTTTACCGATGATTACTCTAGGTATGGGTACTTGTACTTGATGAAGTACAAGTCTGAATCCTTTGAAAAGTTCAAAGAATTCAAGGCTGAAGTAGAAAATCAATTAGGCAAAAGTATTAAAGCACTTCGATCGGATCGAGGTGGCGAATACTTGAGTGCTGAATTTCAAGACTATCTGAAGGAGAATGGGATTCTCGCACAGTGGACCCCTCCGGCCACACCACAGCTCAATGGTGTAGCGGAGCTTCGTAGTCGGACCTTGTTGGACATGGTTCGATCTATGATGAGCTTCACTGAACTTCCTACCTCGTTTTGGGGCTATGCGCTTGAAACGGCGGTAATGTTGTTGAACAATGTCCACATCAAGGCAGTGGATAAGACTCCATATGAGATATGGATGGGCAAACCACCCAAGTACTCATACATGAGGATTTGGGGATGTCCTGCTTACGTGAAGCAGACAGTGGGAGATAAGCTGGATACGAGATCCATCTTATGCTACTTCATTGGGTATCCAACGAATTCCATTGGATACTACTTCTACTATCCCAGCGAAACAAAAGTGTTTGTTTCTAGGAATGCCACCATTATGGAAAGGGAATTTCTAGATACGAGATCCATCTTATGCTACTTCATTGGGTATCCAACGAATTCCATTGGATACTACTTCTACTATCCCAGCGAAACAAAAGTGTTTGTTTCTAGGAATGCCACCATTATGAAAAGGGAATTTCTACTTGATAGAAAAGGCAAAATAGTAGAACTCGAAGAGGTTCGAGATCCAATCGAAGTACCAGGTGAGTCTCTCGCACCTACACAGCCAATACCTGAAATGGTTGCACCTAGGAGATCCGAAAGAGTTCCTAGGGCTCCTGAGAGATATGGTTTTCTCCTTGAAGATGATCAAGGTGATCAAGTTATTGGATCTGATCCAAGAACTTTCAAGGAGGCAATTTCCGATGCAGATTCTAATTTGTGGCTTGAAGCAATGCAGTCTGAGTTTAACTCAATGCATGCTAACCAAGTTTGGACTCTTGTTAATCCTCCCGAAGGAATTGTTCCTATTGGGTGTAAATGGGTATACAAGAGGAAACATGGGCCTGATGGTAAGGTCATGACCTACAAGGCACGACTGGTCTCGAAAGGTTACACTCAAAGGCAAGGTGTTGACTATGATGAGACCTTCTCGCCAGTCGCAATGTTCAAGTCAATTAGAATCTTGTTAGCCATAGCCGCATGGTACGACTATGAGATATGGCAAATGGATGTGAAAAATGTGTTCCTTAATGGAAACATTAAGGAAGAGATCTATATGACGCAGCCTGAGGGTTTCACATCTGTTGGAAGCGAGCATAAGGTATGAAAACTTCAGAGATCGATCTATGGTCTCAAACAAGCATCACGAAGTTGGAACCTGAGATTCGATGAAACAATTAAGTAACTTGGTTTCATCAAGAATCTCGAGGAGCCATGTGTATATAAGAAGGTAGTTAAAAACGCTGTGACATTCCTCGTACTTTATGTTGATGACATTCTACTCATTGGAAATGATGTAGGAATGCTGCAGTCAACTAAAGTATGGTTGTCTAGTAGATTTTCGATGAAGGACATGGGTGAAGCATCCTATATTCTTGGAATACAATCTATCGCGATAGATCTAAACGGATGCTCGGACTCACCCAACCTACCTACATCGATACCATACTTAAGAGGTTCTCTATGGAAGAGTCCAAGAGAGGACACCTACCTATGTGCCACGGGGTCACTCTGTCTAAGTCTATGTGTCCGAAGACTGATGAGGAGATAGAGAGTATGACACGTGTGCCATATGCCTCGGCGATAGGTAGTATTATGTATGGCATGATCTCGACTAGACCGGATGTTGCATATGCTCTGAGTGTCACGAGCCGCTACCAGGCCAACCCCGGCCAATTGCATTGGAAGGCTGTGAAGGATATTCTTAATTACTTACGAAGGACTAAGAATATGTTCATGGTCTATGGGGGTGGTGAACTGAAACTGGAAGGCTACACTGATTCTAGCTTCCAGTGTGATTTGGATGATTCGAAATCAACCTCTGGATTTGTATTCATGCTTAATGGTGGTGCTGTCTCTTGGAAGAGTTCCAAGCAAGACACCATCGCGGATTCAACCACTGAGGCTGAGTACATCGCAGCATCAGCTGCTGCTAAGGAGGCCGTTTGGATAAGGAATTTTGTCCAAGAGTTGGGCGTCATTCCTAATGGAGTTGGTCCAATCCCGGTGTACTGTGACAACACGGATGCCGTTGCGCAAGCAAAGGAGCCCAGGTCTCACCAAAGATCCAAACACATACTGAGGAAATGCCACATAATCTGGGATATTGTGGCTAGAGGTGACATAGCAGTTGAGAGAGTCGCCTCTGCGGACAACGTTGCTGATCCACTTACGAAGCCCTTGCCTGGACCGTTGTTTGAAAAACATCACGAAACAATGGGACTGCGTCTGATGAGTAGTTGGCTTTAGGGCAAGTGGGAGATTGTTAGAGTAGATGCCCAACTAGCCAACTTGTGGCGTGTGGGTTTATAGACTCTTGTATGAAACAATATTTATATATGATATTCGCATTTATTTATATGGCATTCTTTACTTTCATTGTGTTGTATAATGATTAACAATTGCGTTGAGTAAAGACCTAAAATACACTAAAGTGTATGTTAGATGTGATAGTGGGTATGACGGCTATCATGAAACACATCTAATAGTCACTGTGTATTCTGAACATGTTCCTAGTCGATTGGGCCGTCAAAATGAGGATAAGGCCGCCCGAGCTCGAGACTAGTATCTACGATGCGAAGTACCTTGTTTCATTGTTAGGGAACATTGTGATGTTCTGAGCATGCAGATAGATAGTGACCAGGTGATTTATCGAACTACCCTCGTTCGGACTTTCCAAGTGGTTACCATTTGTCGAGTGGATAAGTTCGAGGTCTTGGTTGTACTGATTAGTCCTCACGACTCGAAACGTCATTGAGACTCTACATGATAGGCGTCTCAATTTGACTCATTTTCCGACTCACTTGGGGTCATCAGGCGGCGGGATTGGGTGAGACCCCGATGCATGTAGGAGTCGATGCATCGTTGTCGAGGATTCACCGCTCGCAGACATGCGTGGATATCCTATGCTATCTGAGGGGAAAATAGTGTATAAATCTCTGGCCAGAGTACTAGAAGTGTTTTAGGTAAATGTGTTTACCTAGTTACACTCGCGATGTCACTATTCGATCTCCAAGATGTACGCATAGCTATCGGATCTATAGCGACTCTCGATTTACCAATGGTCGTTGATCTGATCGGGATATATGAATTGAAAGGACCGTACTGTACTCTAACCACGACCAACTGGTTCTTGCAGGCACTATCAGTGATACCTAGGGGATCATGGGGCGATGTTGCTAGACGCTCTTACCATGATCCGATGGGCAAGTCCGGAATTGTGATTCCGGAGCCGCAATGGTTGTGGGCCCACGGCTAGCTGTATCCCTGAACCATTGAGGGTCACACAAGTACTGGATTTGAGATTCCTGCACGGATACCCAGCTCAATGTATTGATCATGAGAAGAGGATTTTGGGGAGTGCGACTTCCTAAAAGTCAACAGGGGTCAAATCGGGATTTCCCGCTGTTGAGGGGCAAAACGGTCATTTTGCACTGGGGTTCTGAAAAATGGTTTTTTAGATTATAGTGTTTAGTTTTGGAAACTGAGTTGATCGGTCCGATCTGATCGGCGATCGGAGTTACGATGAAGTCTCGGTGATGGGGATGAACCGAATGTTCATCCGTTGGACCCGGGCCCGTTGGACCGGATCCAAATCCATCACTAAGTCTATTTAATATAGACTTAGGCTTTAACCTAAACAACACACTTAACTCTCCTAACCCTAAACCTAAGCTTGGCCGCCGCCCCTTCCCTCCTCTCATAAGCCGCCGCCGCCGCCGCCGCCGCCCCTTGTGCCGCCGCCGCCGCCGCCTTGTGTCGCCGGAAAATTGTTCCGACCAACTTGACGAGGAGAATCCGTCCGCGTCGATCTCATCAGGCCTTCTAGTGCAGGGTGACGAAGGAGTCTCGCATCCGGTCGTGGACCTGATTGACGTAGTCTACCGCCATCTACCGTGAAGTGCCGGTTTCCTCGAGAAACTGGTCGGAGACAGGCACGAGTTGCTAGCAAGGTAGCAATCTAAATGCCCTATGAATGTCATAGATTATCTGTTCTTAGAATTGTATTTATCGTCTCCCGAAAATTTTTGTTCTTCCGCTGCCTCGCCCGGAGGCGTGATATGGATCCGCCGCGGTTCAACCAACAGTTTAAGCTTCGGAGTGAGAATTTCTCGTTGAATTGATCTTGGTCTAGTAGTTAATAACTGCATAGATTTGTTTAGAACTTGAGTATAGTTCTGGCCGTAGGTATTAGAGTGTACAGGTTCTGATTTATGCTTGAGTTAAGCTGATTTGTGAGGCTCCGTGACAGATTTGAGCTCGCAAGAAGTGTCTGCCGTGAATTGCGAAGCCAGAAAAAATCTGTTTCGCAGGCCGTGAGTTTCTGCCGTGCATTAAGAGATCTGTTAAGGTAGATTTGAGCCGAAAGGTACGAATTGAGCAGCTCTTAGCAGCTTTGAGCGTGGACATGACTATATTTCGTGTTATGAAATCTGTTGAATTGTTGGTATGTGTTTACGTGGAAAAGTTGCTGAATTGATTGAGCTGTACCTTCTGTTTTCACGTATTATGCCTTGTATGCATTGAGCATTGATATTGATTGGCATACATGTATACATCTTGATCTTGAATTGACAGATTGATTGATGACCTGATTGAGAGCCACGTTGTGACTGGCCGACAGATGTGTCGTGCCTGAAAAGTCCAACGCTATCATTGGAGTGGTGACTACCGGATTCGAGTGTCTACCACAAAGCTGTGATGGGCTGAAGGGCCACGATGATCACGATCCGATGATTTCCACCGGCTGATTGGCTGTGCGTGGTATAGAGGCTTGACTGAGATGATTTCCAGTTGATACACTGGTCTAGCTATCCGATCCTTGATAGCCCTCATGCATTTCATAGCATGGATTATGGCATGTTGCATTATTAGCTGTTTTGATAGCTCTTCGTACTGAGGCTTGACCTCGTATTTGTTTTCCTGCTTTCTGTTGTTTGGGTCTGTGTGTTGGGGATCTGTGGCTGATCCGGATCCCATCTCCCGGCGAGGCAGCGGAAGAATAAAATTAGGCCGGGAAACGTTCAATACAATAAAAAACTACTACAAACTATGAACCATTCATAGGGCGTTTAGTCAGTTACCTTGCTGGCGACAGGCGCCTGGCTCCAACCAGAATCGCAAGGAGACTGGCTCTTCTAGGTAGGCGGCGGTAGATTCGTCAAACAGGTCCACGACCGGAAGGGAGACTCCTTCATCAGCCTGCACTAGAAGGCCTGACGAGATCAGCACGGACGGATTCTCCTCGAAGAACTGATCGGAGCAAGTCCGATCAATCAACGGCGGGCGGAGGCCGACGGCGGGAAGCTGCGGCGGCGGCGGCGGCGTGGGAGGAGAGGGAGAGGCGGCCGAGAGCTTTAGGGTTAGGGTTTGTTGTAATCTGAATTACTCCTTAAGTTGTGACCAATTAAGCCTTTAGTCTAATTAAATAGACTAGCAATGGACTTGGACCGGCCCAACGGGCCCGGGTCCAAATGACGATATCCATCGCTGCGACTTCATCGTAACACCGATCGCCGATCAGATCGGACCGATCGACTCAGTTTCCAAAATTGAATGTTATGATATGAAAAACAATTTTTCAGATCATCTAACCCTAAATTGCAAAATGACCGTTTTGCCCCTCAACAGCGGGAAATCACGATTTGACCCCTGTTGACTTTTAGGAAGTCGCACTCCCTAGAATACTCCTCATATGCTCAACACATTGAGCTCAGTATCCGTGCGGGAATCTCGAATCCAGTACTTGTGTGACCCTCAATGGTTCAGGGATACAGCTATCCATGGGCCCACAACCATTGTGGCTCCGGAATCACAATTCCGGACTCGCCCATCGGATCATGGTAAGAGCGTCTAGCAACATCTCCCCATGATCCCCTAGGTGTCACTGATAGTGCCTGAAAGAACCATTTGGTCGTGGTTAGCGTACAGTACGGTCCTTTCAATTCAATATCCCGATCAGATCAACGATCATTGGTAAATCGAGAGTCGTTATAGATCCGATAGCTATGCACACATCTTGGAGATCCAATAGTGACATCGCGAGTGTAACTAGGTAAACCCATTTACCAAAAACACTTCTAGTACTCTGGCCAGAGATTCATACACTATTATCCCCTCAGATAGAATAGGATATCCACGCATGTCTGCGAGCGGTGAATCCTCGACAACGATGCATCGAATCCTACATGCATCAGGGCCTCATCCAATCCCGCCACCTAACGACCCCAAGTGAGTCGGAAAACGGGTCAAAGTGAGACGCCTATCATGTAGAGTCTCAATGACGTTTCGAGTCGTGAGGACTAATCAGTACAACCAAGACCTCGGACTTATCCACTCGACAAATGGTAACCACTTGGAAAGTCCGAACGAGGGTAGTTCGATAGATCACCAGGTCACTACCTATCTGCATGCTCAAAACATCACAATGTTCCCTACCAATGAAACATGGTACTTCGCATCGCAGATACTAGTCTCAGGCTCGGGCGGCCTTATCCTCATTTTGACGGCCCAATCGACTAGGAACATGTTCAGAATACACAGTGACTATTAGATGTGTTTCATGATAGCCGTCATACCCACTATCACATCTAACATACACTATAGTGCATTCCAGGTCTTTACTCAACGCAATTGTTAATAATCATACAACACAATGAAAGTAAAGAATGCCATAAATAAATGCGAATATCATATATAAAGATCGTTTCATACAAGAGTCTATGAACCCACACGCCACAAGTTGGCTAGTTGGGCATCTACTCTAACAATCTCCCACTTGCCCTAAACCCAACTACTCATCAGACGCAGTCCCATCGTTTCGTGATGTTTTTCAAACAACGGTCCTGGAAAGGGCTTTGTAAGTGGATCAGCAACGTTTTCCGCAGAGGCGACTCTCTCAACTGCTATGTCACCTCTAGCCACAATATCCCGGATTATGTGGTATTCCTCAGTATATGTTTGGATCTTTGGTGAGACCTAGGCTCCTTTGCTTGCGCAACGGCACCCATGTTGTCGCAGTACACCGGGACTGGACCAACTCCATCAGGAATGACGCCCAACTCTTGGACGAAATTCCTTATCCAAACCGCCTCCTTAGCAGCAGCTGATGCTGCGATGTACTCAGCCTCAGTGGTTGAATCCGCGATGGTGTCTTGCTTGGAACTCTTCCAAGAGACAGCACCACCATTGAGCATGAATACAAATCCAGAGGTTGACTTCGAATCATCCACGTCACACTGGAAGCTAGAATCAGTGTAGCCTTCCAGTTTCAGTTCACCACCCCCATAGATCATGAACATATTCTTAGTCCTTCGTTAGTACTTAAGAATATCCTTCACAGCCTTCCAATGTAATTGGCCGGGGTTGGCCTGGTAGCGGCTCGTGACACTCAGAGCATATGCGACATCCGGTCTAGTGGAGATCATGCCATACATAATACTACCTATTGCCGAGGTATATGGCACACGTGTCATACTCTCTATCTCATCATCAATCTTCGGACACATAGATTTAGATAGAGTGATCCCGTCGCACATAGGTAGGTGTCCTCTCTTGGACTCTTCCATAGAGAATCTCTTAAGTATGGTATCGATGTAGGTGGCCTGGGTGAGTCCGAGCATCCATTTCGATCTAGCTCGATAGATCTGTATTCCAAGAACATAGGATGCTTCACCCATGTCCTTCATCGAGAATCTACTAGACAACCATACTTAGTTGACTGCAACATTCCTAGATCATTCCTAATGAGTAGAATGTCATCAACGTAAAGTATTAGGAATTTCACAGCGCTTTTAACTACCTTCTTATATACACATGGCTCCTCGGGATTCTTGATGAAACCAAATTCCTTAATTGTTTCATCGAATCTCAGGTTCCAACTTCGCGATGCTTGTTTGAGACCGTATATCGATCTCTGAAGCTTGCATACCTTGTTGGTCCGATTTATAGTATCAAAAAGAAACCTAGCAGCCGCTGTTTAAATTGGTCAATTGAAAATTTTGCGCGCTGCTAATTCTTGAGCTGCAATAGCTCGTTGTTCTTGAACAAATAAAATCATCTGAGCACCGGAGACAGATCTGGTATGATTTAAAAAACATGCGGAAAATACCAGAACTGAATCCTATATTTTAAAACAACTCAAACAGATTTATGTACAACATAAATCTTTTCAAGACTCGTGTTTGTGTGCTGCTGAAATGCGATGCTAAATGCTGAACTGTTTATGCGAATGCTAAAGTATAATCAAGTGCTGATTTATGCGTGCTAAATAAAAAGACTGCTGAATGAATAACAGAGCACGATACACAGCATATTTGTTTCTGGAAGTTCGGATATCAACATCCTACATCTCCCCTTCTTCCACCTCGGAAGGCTCCACTAGAAGATTTGATCTTACAACTGCGTGTGCAGACCCAATCCCACAGCCAGCAGCTGTGAGAACTCCTAGACTCCACAAATTGCACAACAGCCGCAGCTTTGTGACTGACTACATACACAAGAGTTTTACGTCTTCATGCTTGGACGGGAACTGTGAACATATTTCGAGATTCATTCACAAACAGATGTGAATGAATCCGGGTATGTGAGATTGA
>KV020516.1:0-14497 GCA_001598015.1 Dorcoceras hygrometricum | reverse complement strand
CATCGGATCATGGTAAGAGCGTCTAGCAACATCGCCCCATGATCCCCTAGGTATCACTGATAGTGCCTGCAAGAACCAGTTGGTCGTGGTTAGCGTACAGTACGGTCCTTTCAATCCATATATCCCGATCAGATCAACGACCATTGGTAAATCGAGAGTCGTTATAGATCCGATAGCTATGCATACATCTTGGAGATCGAATAGTGACATCGCGAGTGTAACTAGGTAAACCCATTTACCTAAAACACTTCTAGTACTCTGGCCAGAGATTTATACACTATTATCCCCTCAGATAGCATATGATATCCACGCATGTAAGCGAGTGGTAAATCCTCGACAACGAAGCATCGACTCCTACATGCATCGAGGTCTCACCCAATCCCGTCGCCTAATGACCCCAAGTGAGTCGGCAAAGGGGTCAAAATGAGACGCCTATCATGTAGAGTCTCAATGACATTTCGAGTCGTGAGGACTAATCAGTACAACCAAGACCTCAGACTTATCCACTCGACAAATGGTAACCACTTGGAAAGTCCGAACGAGGGTAGCTTGATACTTCACCAGGTCACTATCCATCTGCATGCTCAGAACATCACAATGTTCCCTACCAATGAAACATGGTACTTCGCATCGCAGATGCTAGTCTCGAGCTCGGGCGGCCTTATCCTCATTTTGACGGCCCAATCGACTAGGAACGTGTTCAGAATACACAGTGACTATTAGATGTGTTTCATGATAGCCGTCATACCCACTATCACATCTAACATACACTATAGTGCATTCTAGGTATATCCACGCATGTCTGCGAGCGGTGAATCCTCGACAACGATGCATCGACTCCTACATGCATCAGGATCTCACCCAATCCCGCCGCCTAATGACCCCATCAGAGTCGGAAAACGGGTCAAAGTGAGACGCCTATCATGTAGAGTCTCAATGACGTTTCGAGTCGTGAGGACTAATCAGTACAACCAAGACCTCGGACTTGTCCACTCGACAAATGGTAACCACTTGGAAAGTCCGAACGAGGGTAGTTCGATAGATCACCAGGTCACTATCCATCTGCATGCTCAGAACATCACAATTTTCCCTACCAATGAAATATGGTACTTCGCATCGCAGATGCTAGTCTCGAGCTCGGGCGGCCTTATCCTCATTTTGACGGCCCAATCGACTAGGAACGTGTTCAGAATACACAGTGACTATTAGATGTGTTTCATGATAGCCGTCATACCCACTATCACATCTAACATACACTATAGTGCATTCTAGGTCTTTACTCAACGCAATTGTTAATCATCATACAACACAATGAAAGTAAAGAACGCCATGAATAAATGCGAATATCATATATAAATATTTTCATATACAAGAGTCTATAAACCCACATGCCACAAGTTGGCTAGTTGGGCATCTACTCTAACAGAATATGGGTTCCAGATAAGCACTGGGATGCTATACCAGCCTGGTACTATGGTTTTATTAGCTTGATCAAGCGAACATGAGAATGAGGGACCACAGTCGAGAAACTGACTTCACAGAAAAGTCTGTTTATTTATAAGTTGAATCCTATGCATGAGTTTTAAGTAAAATATCTGAGCTGTTTTCTCACGCATTCAGTTTAAGAAATTTATTTGAGTACAAATGTTTTATGCATGTGCTTTTATTATGTAGTATTTGTTATCCTACTCTTTACTCAACGCAATTGTTAATCATCATACAACACAATGAAAGTAAAGAACGCCATGAATAAATGCGAATATCATATATAAAGATCGTTTCATACAAGATTCTATGAATCCACATGCCACAAGTTGGCTAGTTGGGCATCTACTCTAACAAACGGATGATGCGGGGAAGCTGAGACGATTGGGACGACGGGGAAGGATGCGCTCCCTGAATCACTGGGTGACTACTCTGCGCCACCTGCAACCTACGAGACCAACGATTCTTCAACCCCTCCTCAATATCAATCGCGCTATCGACAGCCTCTGCATAGCTCTTTGGTTTACTCGACAAAACCAAGGTATACAGCTCCTCATTCAGCCCTTCAAGAAACTTAGTCCTCTTCGCTCTCTCTCGGCCGGCAACATGCGGCACATATGCAAGAAGGGAAGAAAACCTACGGGCATACTCTCTAGCAGACATGGAACCCTGCTCCAAGTTATCGAACTCACGCTCACGAGAGTTCACGTAGGACTCCAGGACATACTCCTGACGAAAAGCAACACAGAAACTGTCCCACGAAATCCCCACTCCAGTCTCTTACGGCGTTCTCGAAGCGCCTCTCCACCAACGCTCAGCACATTTCCTCAGCTAGAAGGTAGCTAAGCTCAACTTGAGCTCATCATCGTACTACACACGGTTGAATAGACCCATGATATGCTGCAACCAAGAGTCAGCATCCTCACTAGACTCATCCCCATTGAAAACCTGAGGACTCATCCACTGGAACCTAGCCATCACCAGTTTCATGCTATCCACGCGGGCTGCCAACTCGTCAACCTCTTCTTCAATCCGACTATCGCGTCTAAGAGAAGGAAAAATACGCTGATCCTCATTCTGACCTCCAGACTCGCCCTGAAACTGTCCTCTACCTCTAGCCCTACGTCTAGGCGGCATCTAAGAAGACACTAAAAAGGATAAGATCACACAGAACAGATACAGCACACAAAATATGAAGCACATAGGTCACATAGTCATGCACAAGAAACACACAACATTGTGCCTAGACTCAAGTGTGATCAAACGAAATCGAGCTTATCCCAGCTTTAGCTCTGATACCAAAAATGTCAGGCCTCCTGCACAACTCAGAGTTAAACCACGCAGAAACATAGCGGAAGCAATAAAAAGTGGCTTAAAATTTTTCGCTTGGCCTGACGGTTAAAACAGATAATTTAAAATAGCACAATACTTAAAATAATCCCAGTTTACATTATGAAATACAACAGTACAGCAATTACAAGTACTAGCAACAATACAACAGCTGACAAAGCTACAGCTGAACAGAAACTAAAGCACAGGGCATTCCCCGGCTGACAGCACTAGTACATATTATGCTATACGCTAACTGGGACACTCTATCCACCACCTGGGGCACCACAAGCTGGATCAAAGCCACGCCCAACTGTGAATCCTGGAAAACCTGTACAACAAGCAGGCAACAACACAACAGCCCCAGAGGGACCTCGGGGTCAAACCAGTACGGAGAGAAACAAATACAGCAAACGGAAAGCAGTAGATAAATATGCAGATGCTATGAAGGAGATCGAAGTACAACCAAAAGCTGGAAGCCGAGAGATCTCAAAACAGCAACTCGACAGCTGGGTAACAACAACTCAACAGCTGGAGCGAAACAACTGAAAAACATTAGTCACAGTGGCCACAAAATGTATACTGAGTATATGGGAGCTACCCACTCGTCTCACGTATACTGCACCAAATGCAACAATAGCTCAACCTGCTGTTGCCCACTCATGAGGTGTGGGAGCTACCCACTCCGCCCATAGCAGCTAACAGTCCCAGCAGGGAGATGAGGTACGGGAGGTACCCTCGCGCCTCCAGCTTTAAGGTATACGGGAGTTACCCGTCGTCCTTAAGCCCAGCATCCTGGTACTCTCAAATCGGATACAAGGCATGGCTAGCAAAACAGAGCTCGACAAGAGGATATGCGTGTATGCAAATGCAACAGCTGATATTATAACACATGCACAATAATAACAGCAAAGAGCATACACATCAAGGCATATAATCCACGCTCAACCCATAGTTGTAACAAAGCTCACCATCCGTACCTTAACTTCTGAGTTATTTTCCACAATGAAAGTCCTAACAACGCAGATCCACCACCTACTAAGCCAATACAAGCAACCGCTCAAGGACTACAACTCAGAACAACACCAGCTGGGAGCTACGACTCCACCAGCTCTAATTCTACCTTTTATCACCACAAAAAGCTCTAACAATCTTAAAGGCAGAATCTTTACTTACCCCAAAAAGCTAGGATAGGATGCGAAATCCGACGCTTATGCTAACAGACTACACAAGGGAGATGTATCTGCGATCCTCTTCCAACTCCTCCGCTGTCTAAGAAAAGGGTATGAGATGAAACGCCTTAGCAAGAGGAGTCCAACGCTACCACTCTCGCTCTCGTCGGAGCTATCTACCGACGGAAATTGAAATGAAGAAGGTTACTGTGAACAATAACTAGGGTATCACGACAGGATAAGGTTCACGGGAAATATTTCTAAGTGTCGGGGAAACAATAATTGAACGCAAGGACCAGGTCCTCTATTTATAGTCACAACTGACTAACTAGTAAACAGATCCACCAACAACTTCAGCTATCGCCGCTGATATCCCAATCAACATCTGAACAGCAAAAATTTTTGGTCTCACACTAAGTCATGAATGCATGTGGCTGTCAAGGAATCGATCATCTAGGCCAACGAGTCAGCTGGCAAATCGGGTGAGCCTCTATACCGCGCACATTCAAATCAGTCGGTGGAAATCATCGGTCCGTGATATTCAGGTCTAGACACTCAATTAACCATCACAGCTCGGTGGTATTCTGACACGACGAATCAGTCGATCACCACTCCGATGATAGCATTGTGCCTTTCAGGCGCGACACATCTGCCGACCGGTCACAATGTGGCTCAATTCGGTAGTCAATCAAATCTCAGGCTCAAGATGTATGCATGAATGTCATTAAATTCAAATATGATTTAAGCATGCATAATTCACGTAAAGCAGAACAGAATAATCATACAGTGAGCCAAATCTATTCACGTAAATCACAGAATTCACAGAATACAGTTCATGCCTCAAAATACTAACACGCTTATGCCCAAAGCTGTTAACAGAAGCTCAATTCGTACCTCAAATCCCAGATTCTACCTCAAACAGATCTCACCAGGGCACGGCAACTTCAACTTGCTCAAGTATGTTTCCTACTGGTCTCGACAAACACAGCGGAAACTTCCTGGAAGCTAAATTCTGTCAAGGCATTAACAATTCAGCCCAAATCTGAACTCTTATAACGTAATGCCTACGGTCGGAAACTCAAATCTGGTTCAACCACTAAGCAAAGGTTCTAATAGCTAAATCTAAGCTTAGAAAGATAGGAATCACTTACCCAGAAGCCCAAAATAACTGAAGAACTCTCGGGTCTAACTTCGCAAAATTCTTCGAACACTGTAAATTGTTTGCGCTCCTCCTACGCGTCGATCTACAACTCCAAAGGCCTTAGCAAGACGAGCTCAGCGCCACCAGTCTTGCTCCAAACAACGATGAAAATCGATGGCAATCTAACAAAAAAGGCTTCGAATGAACAGTAACTATCGAGGGTTTCACTGGGGAGACGATAAGAAATATCGGTTTCGAAAGATGCTAAGTGTTAATCAACACTTTTATTTCAATCCTCGAGTCAAAGTCTACAGTGAAAGTCAACATCGAAATATTCAGATCCCAGCATCAGATCCTAGCGCTAAGGCACAAGTCCTCAAATCTGATTCCAGCGCTAACTCAAAATCTGGTCTACGCACCACTAATCAAAACGGCGTCGCACTTCCTCACATCTGAAACAGATCCCACTCGCTATCGTCAAATCTGACTACTCACATCTGAATTTCACCAACTCTCGTGCAGAAACTCTACTGGCCTATCTTCCCTCAGCGGAACAACCTCAAATCTGAATTCTTTCCAGAATCAAATCCTGATAGAAGCACTTATGAAATCAACTCCAAATTCGACGCAGATTTCACCCGATTGCGACCAGCAGCACAAATCTGATCAGCTCTACGTCAAATCTAAAAATCACCAACTGATTTGATCAGCTCTACGTCAAATCTGAAAATCACCAACCAGATTTTACCAAAAAATCCTCAAACCCGAAATTCAAAAATCACGACTCCCATGACTAATCCTTAACCAAATCTGATTGATCACTAATTAGTCCTCACAGATAGAGGAACAGAGTTTCTAAATTTTAAGATCTCCTCCTATCTGGATGATATTGGAATCAGACATGAGTTATCTGCAGCAAGAACACCTCAGCAGAACGGGTGGCTGAGCGAATAAATCGCACTTTAAAAGAGGCTGCTACAACTATGATTGATGATTCTGGTATTTCAAATAAATTTTGGGCTGAAGCCGTCAACACAGCTTGTTATACTCAAAACAGATCAATGATAAATAAGCGACATGGAGTCACACCTTATGAGATCTGGAATGGCAAAAAACCTGATATCTCGTATTTCAGGATGTTTGGATGCAAATGTTTCATCCATATCAATGGTAAAGTATACTTACGAGCCTTTGATGTGAAATATGATACAGGTACCTTTCTGGGATACTCAGCTGTTAGCAGAGCATATCGGGTTTCCAACCATAGAACGCTAACAGTGGAAGAATCTGCTCATGTGGTGTTTGATGAGACTATATTTCGATCATCATCAGTCTCAAAACGATCTATGCACTCGTTTGGAGTCGACTCATCTGGATGAATCAAGCAATGACGAGGAGGAACCCAGACATCGAGCTGATGACCAGCACGATTGTGACAGAATAATTACCAGAGCTGTTATTCCGGTTGTGGAACAATCGGGTCCAGATCATAATCAAGCTGGTACAGAACACATTTGTGCTGACGAAAATATCATAACAAGTAGAACACCAGCCAACGGTATCTCAGAAGAACCAGCAAGGACACAGGGGGAACAGCATGATCCATCTACCTCATACGGACCAGGACTTTGGTGGAATAAAAATCATCCACCTGAGTTGGTCATTGGTAATCCAACTGCCCCTGTTAGGACACAGAGCTAGATGAATGAATATCTTAATTCTGCATTCATATCTCATATAAAGCCTAAGAAAATAGAAGAGGCCTTAGCTAACCCAAGCTGGATAGATGTTATGCAAGAAGATTTTAACCAGTTCGAACGTAGTAAAGTTTGGAATTTAGTTCCTAAACCTGATAATGAAAATATAATAGGAACCAAATGGGTCTTTAGGAACAAACTGGATGAACAAGGAACTGTAGTTCGAAATAAAGCTAGGCTGGTTCCGCAAGGATATAGACAAGAAGAAGGTATAGATTTTGAAGAATCCTTTGCACCGGTAGCCCGACTATAAGCCATAAGAATATTTCTTGCATATGCATCATTCAAGAACTTTAAAGTTTATCAGATGGATGTTAAAAGTGCTTTCTTGAATGGTAT
Source organism: Dorcoceras hygrometricum (assembly GCA_001598015.1). Taxonomy (NCBI): domain Eukaryota; kingdom Viridiplantae; phylum Streptophyta; class Magnoliopsida; order Lamiales; family Gesneriaceae; genus Dorcoceras; species Dorcoceras hygrometricum. The sequence goes on along the minus strand of KV020516.1, from coordinate 7,274 downwards.
CCTGAATGAGGAAGTGTATGTATCACAACCTCCTGGCTTCGTAGATCATACCAGACCGGAATATGTATACAAGTTGGATAAAGCTTTATAAGGTCTGAAACAAGCTCCAAGAGCTTGGTATGATACTTTGTCCAAATTTCTCATTGATCATAATTTTACAATTGGTTCATTTGATAAGACACTGTTTAAGTTTGTAAAGAATAATCATATCTTGCTTGTACAGATATACGTTGATTGAATGAGGAAGTGTATGTATCACAACCTCCTGGCTTCGTAGATCATACCAGACCGGAATATGTATACAAGTTGGATAAAGCTTTATAAGGTCTGAAACAAGCTCCAAGAGCTTGGTATGATACTTTGTCCAAATTTCTCATTGATCATAATTTTACAATTGGTTCATTTGATAAGACACTGTTTAAGTTTGTAAAGAATAATCATATCTTGCTTGTACAGATATACGTTGATGATATAATTTTTGGATCAACTAACCATAAGCTTTGCGATAAATTCTCCAAGTTAATGCAGGACAAATTTGAAATGAGCATGATGGGAGAACTGACATTTTTCCTTGGATGACAAGTTAAACAGCTTGAGGGTGGAACTTTCATCAATCAAGCGAAGTACACTAAGGAACTTTTGAAAAAGTTCGGAATGGAAAATTGTTCTCCCACTTCAACTCCCATGAGCACGTCCATCAAGCTGGATAAAGATGAAGCTGGAACTGCCGTTGAGGTAACCATGTATTGTGGGATGATCGGTTTGCTTTTATACCTCACGGCAAGCAGACTAGATATAATATTCTCGGTCTGCATGTGTGCCAGGTTTCAAGCATATCCAAAACAGTCTCACTACATGGCTGTTATGCTCATGCTAAAGTATTTGAAAGGCACACCAAATGTGGGTCTTTGGTATCCCAAAGACTCCAGCTTGACTTTAATTGATTACAGTGATGCAGACTATGCAGGGTGTAAGATTGATCGACGAAGCACCAGTGGAACGTGTCAATTTCTGGGTGATAGGCTTATTGCCTGGTTCAGCAAGAAATAGACATCAATTGATACATCCACCGCTGAGACAGAATACCTTGCAGCTGGAAGTTGTTGTTCACAAATTCTATGGATTCAACAACTTCGGGACTACGGCGTTGATGCACAAGAGGCACCCATCTTTTGTGACAATACTAGTGCGATTGCAATCACTCAGAATCCAGTACTGCATTCCAGAACTAAACACATTGACATACGACATCATTTCATTCGAGACCATGTGCTTAAGAAAGACGTTCGGGTGGAGCATGTACCAACAGATCAACAAGTAGCTGATATTTTCACCAAGCCTCTACCTGACTCTAAGTCTCTTACTTTAGAAATATTTTAGGTCTCCTTGATATGTCGTAAATATGTTCTGCATGCATCAATTCAGGGGTAAGAATATGAGTCAAATAGATAACATAACAAGTCCGTTGGTTTCCATTGAGCTGGTTAGAATCGAGCTGGTTGCCATCAAGCTGATTGGTACCATATCGATCTGGTTCAGCTTGAGGTACAATATGATGTTATCAAGGGGTTTGCCTCAATTGTTTACGTATGGTATATAAATTTTAACGGTTGAGATTGGGTTATTATTTAGAATAATTTTAAATCGGACGGTCATCTATCCGGTATCTCAAGATAAGATGACACGTGTCTCGAAAAACCCTTCTCTCTCCCCGCTCGAACAAAAACATTTCTCTTCAGTTTAACTACACTTTCAAAATTCTTTTAGCAGTATAGCGTCAGTGCAAATCGCTGCATTATACCCAATTCATCTAAAATTTTCTCAAATTTACTGTCAGACATGGCTTCTCTCTCTTTGTTAACACTTTACAGGTAGAATTCGCATCAGTTCTTGCTATGGAACATGCCGGAATGGTTCGCATGTTCAAATCTCTCGAGGATACAGGGTTGCGAGGATTTTTGGAAGGTACTACCTATGTATTTGAATATGTTGTTATTGAGTTTTTCTCGAATGCAAGAGTTCTCGAATAGAAGGGGCTTCCTCAGCTACCGGGAAACACTGCTTAGAATGCCAATGCTGGAACAATTGTTAGCACTGTATGTGGACAAAAGTTGGTTGTCACTGAGGAAACTTTTTCTGCAACATTTAAACTACCGACTGAGGGAATGGCAAATTTTGCGGGTATTCAGAAAGAAACAATAGCTGAAATGAAACATAGGTTTTCTGCTACTACGGTGCCGTTTAAAATTTCTGGCAAGAAAAGAGAACTGCTATTTGAATATCGTTTGTTGCACGATATTGTTGCGAATTCTCTGTGCGCAAAAGCTGGCTCTTTTGATTATGTTACCTTTGAAAAGTTTGAGTTCATGGTGGCAATTTCTACGGGTATCTCAGTAAACTAGGGAAAGATTCTGTTTCAACGATTGTTGGGGATGGTTCAAAATCCGAAGAAACAGTCTCAGGGGTACATAGTACCAGTCACTATGTTGATGAAGATCTTGGTTAAGGCTAATCTTGGAACATCGATCAAGATGCATGCTGAAAAGATGTTGACTAGCAAACAAGTGGAAAATTACATTAATACAAATCAAGGCATTGCACCTGAGGGGGAAACCAACCAGCGTACAGAGGACACAGCAAGTAACATTGAGGGTGGGGCGTCACAAAGTTCACAGCCAGTACAACCGCTAGTCACAGAGTCATTGGCAGTTGCCACAGAAACGAATGTGCCTAACCCCAAGAAAAGGAAACAACAGGGTGGAGGAAGAAAGAAACAAATAAATACAGTATCCAAGCAAGTGAACGATCTGGCCCTACAAACTACTGAACAACAAACTGTTGGGGAAACAAGACAAGTTGCTCAAATGAACTGTGAGTCTGAGGAAATCTCAGAACCGGACTCATGTCCGTTAGTACAATGCCGTTGCAGACGAAAGGAAGCTAGTGAATCATCTGATTCCGAAACCACAATCTCCATGCCTCTGAGAGATTTTGTGAAAAGAAGGCAAACAGAACGGCATAGTACAAAAATGGGATGGACTGCTGCAAAAATTGTCTCTCAACCCGATCCCACACCAGCTGATGCAGGTCAACCCTTGGGTAATGATAATCCGCTAGTCGGGCCTGGCGAACCTGCGGCAATGGAACTTAATCAACCTATACAGGGAATAGGCGAGGACAATTTCGAATAAGATCTGAACAGTAATGCTCGGAAGGAGCATGAAGAACAACAAGAGCCGGAAATTACAGCTGATGGAAAAGACGGCTCCCCTTATGTTTCAATCCCAACCATTCATGTTAACGGTGAAGGAAACGTGGATGACCAACACGTAGCTACTGGTTCTCAAAAACCTGAGGATGTAGTTGCACAGATGGGTGATAACCCAACTTCAATTGAAGAATATTGCGAACAGTTGATATCGACTGCGAAGGACGAGGTCTCCGCGCGAATAATCATTTTTGATAACTGGGTGCATTTTCTAGCAGAGGTACGTCTTAAGGATATAAAATCTTTTGAATCGTTGGTTAATAGTGAAGATCAATTGCTAGAATGGGGGGATACAGAGGACGTATCGAGTTAATTGAGAGGCGTTCGCTGATTTTGTACAAACTTCTTGAATTAGAGGTTGAGAAGCACTATCACAAGCATCTGGCTAAATTCAAGCTGGATGTCTCTTCTGTAAATCACGATTTTGAATGTATTCGACGGTTGCACAAGGAGTTGCGAATGATTGCTGCAGCACACCGGGATCAGCGTGCGATGGCGGGTTTGCCACTCACTAGTCAGGGTATCTCATCCACTTCTCACCAAGAGCAACTTCCCACACTCGAATTTTCACGATGGGTCGATCATGAGCAGGATACGACGCAGGCCGGGAGTCGTCAAATTGAACTGCCAGGAAATGAGAATACGGCCATGACTTTTCATGAGCACCAGGCTCAAGAGACCGAGCCCACAATACCAACAGATGCACCTCGGAATGACGGGGATGAGCATCAGGCTCCTGCTGAACCTAGATCGGTACAAGGGATTGCTCATAATTTGGAAGACCGCTCTGCTATTACACCTCTTTCTCAAATTGTTTCTGACCACCAGGGTCCGGATCCTTCCAATTTACAGCTAGTTGTCACAGCTTCACCGGACTCTTCTACTCTCCAGCTTCTGACACTGCTGCCCAGTCACTGAACGTTCTGTCTACTCAAGTATCATCCCTTGATCTATCATATGCACGACTTCGTGATGATACGGCCATTACCATGCATCATACTGCTAAGCTTCGCGACCAGCTCAAAAATACTGCTGATGGGTTGGATATTAAGATTGATGTCCTATGTCCTGGAGCGCACCCTCACTCAAAGGATGGTTGACGAGCTGCCTGTGGTAAAATCTCAGCTGGCTGCAATAGTTGAGGATCTGAAGGAAACTGGTGCTGCCGAAAATGGGGAAGGTGCATAAAGTAGTAGACCAAGGGAAGGGACAAGCGGCGGCGGGCCGAGTAATATACAGGGAAGAGGGCTTAGTCCAAATGGAGGACGAGTACCAAGTTCACATGGTGGAAGAGGAACAAGCGATAATCCCGGTGATCCCAGCAACAGATTTAGATATATAGAATGGTTTTAAGTCATAGATGATCTAAATCTGTTTGTCAAGGAACGAACTGATTTTGAGCTTATATTATGACTTGGTGATTGATCTTCTTTTACGGGCAGGGTTTTGACATCACCAAAAAGGGGGAAATTGTTGGGATAAATACTCAGGAGTTTTGGTGATGAAATATTAACAAGAAATAGAACTCGTAAAAGAGATCATTCAAACCAAAGTGACAAGGTCAGGACAAGAATTATCACGTTAAACAAAGAAACCAGATCGAAATAAAGTCAAGCTGGTAGCTATGCAAACCAGCCAGAACTTTAGTAGGAACCAGCTGGACGATGGAAAGTGCAAAGACCAGCTCGAGATATTAAACCAGCCGATGATAAGACACTACAGTGACCATCTCAGTCTTCAGAAACCAGAAGGGGTATATCAGCTTGGTACAGGGCAATAAAAACCAGCTGAGTACAGAACGGCATAAGGAATTTGAAATTTGGAATGACTGAAGTGCTGTACTATCTGAAGTTATCCAGTTGACGTCTCTGCCATGATTTGTAGTCACTGGAACTATTTCAAGTTAAAACCAGATATGCAGGGATATGACAACAGACTGAAGACGGCGCAGACTTGCTAAAAACGGCAATGCATTTAATGAAGTTGTACCTTCATCGTACAAGCATTTATGGCGCCGCAGAAATTTCAACTTGGATGTATTTAATGTGTCTACTGGTAACATTTATTACCGTTTCATCCAAAGAGTATAAATAGAAGAGAAGAGAAGCTATGAAGGGGTTACCGGACTCCACCAAATTATTCGTATATCCAAAAGCTAACCACGTTCTTCACAGGAGCGAAGTTCATCGTGAACCAGCTCTCGTTCATTTCTTTGTTGTCACTAATTATTATTTACACACTCTGTAGACTTGAGTTGAATTGTAAATCTTAGACAGAGAGTGTCTGAGTGCTAGAGTAACAACCAGCTGATAGTTGAGATCGTTGTAATACGAACCAGGCTGCGGGTCTGTGTGTCATTGGTTACTAGGAGTTCTCTTGGCTGCGGGTCACGAGAGTGGGTTTGTACAAGAGTTGTATAAATCAAAACCTTCAAGTGAAATCCTTCCCACTGTGGAAGAAGGGGAGACGTAGGAGATATTGTTCCGAACTTCCAGAAACAAATCTCTTGTTCTTACTACTTTTACTTACACGCATTTGTTTAAAAATTGTTCAGCTGCTTGAATTGTGTTTTTTTCCGCATAAAACTATTTTATTACGTGAAACAACAGTATCACTGAGAAAGTTTCCCAGCTGGTAACTCGCTGGAAGTTGTCTTTGAGCTGTAAAATTTTTTAAACGAATTTTCAAATCAAAAATCAGTAAGGAGTTCATTCACCCCCCCCCCCCTGAACTCCCAAGTTCACTTTTCGATCCTAACACCTATGCTGTTCGTGAAGAAGAAATATGGTAGTATGAGGTTATGCATAGATTACAGATAGCTGAAAAAGCTGACCGTGAAGAACAAGTATCCCCTCCCCAGGATTGAAGATCTGTTTGTTCAACTTCAGGGTGCAGCCGTGTTTTTTAAGATCGATCTTTGATTCGGATACCATCAGCTGAGGATTAAGGAAACGGATATCCACAAGACTGCATTCAGAACACGCTACGACCACTATGAGTTTCTGATCATGAATTTTGGATTAACAAACGCACCTTAATCTTTCATGGACTTAATGAACTGAGTGTTCCAACCTTTCCTGGACCAGTTTGTGATAGCGTTCATAGACGATGTCCTTGTTTACTCTAGGGGCAGAGAAGAGTGTTAGAGTAGATGCCCAACTAGCCAACTTGTTGCGTGTGGGTTTATAGACTCTTGTATATGACAATCTTTATATATGATATTCGCATTTGTTTATGGCATTCTTTACTTTCATTGTGTTGTATAATGATTAACAATTGCGTTGAGTAAAGACCTAGAATGCACTATAGTGTATGTTAGATGTGATAGTGGGTATGATGGCTATCATGAAACACATCTAATAGTCACTGTGTATTCTGAACACGTTCCTAGTCGATTGGGCCGTCAAAATGAGGATAAGGCCGCCTGAGCTTGAGACTAGTATCTGCGATGCGAAGTACCATGTTTCATTGGTAGGGAACATTGTGATGTTCTGAGCATGCAGATAGATAGTGACCTGGTGATCTATCGAACTACCCTCGTTCGAACTTTCCAAGTGGTTACCATTTGTCGAGTGGATAAGTCCGAGGTCTTGGTTGTACTGATTAGTCCTCACGACTCGAAACGTCATTGAGACTCTACATGATAGGCGTCTCACTTTGACTCGTTTGCCGACTCACTTGGGGTCATTAGACGGCGGGATTGGGTGAGATCCCGATGCATGTAGGAGTGGATGCATCGTTGTCGAGGATTCACCGCTTGCAGACATGCGTGGATATCCTATGCTATCTGAGGGGATAATAGTGTATAAATCTCTGGCCAGAGTACTAGAAGTATTGTAGGTAAATGGGTTTACCTAGTTACACTCGCGATGTCACTATTCGATCTCCAATATGTATGCATAGCTATCGGATCTATAGCGACTCTCGATTTACCAATGGTCGTTGATCTGATCGAGATATATGGATTGAAAGGACCGTACTGTACGCTAACCACGACCAACTGGTT